>PVIU01009007.1:0-79102 GCA_004026605.1 Ondatra zibethicus | reverse complement strand
TGTGATGGACTTTTCAAAAATTAAATAGAAAAAAGTGAGGCAAAACAACTTTAGCCTCATTATTGAATATTTCTTTGCATTCAAGCCTTACATTGCCTTATGCTTTATTTGTTTATAGTCTTTTATATCCCTATAAATGAGGGGTCTTTAATAGGTTATGGGTACTATGTAGAGTTTTATCTCTGTCCCATCTCATACTTTGCCAGTACCAGTTAGTGCATTTTATTTCTCTTAACACTTTCTCCTGGTATGCAAAACTTGGTTCTTTTGAAGAATGGCATTTCCCAGTAGCTTTCCAGTCTGGCTCACAAGACTCTTGTGCTGTGGGTCAGGAGGGCAGAGAGAAGGAAAAAAACCTTAGTCTTTGGCATTTTAATGACATGTGCCCTGCATAGTGTTGCTCTGCTGACAGCGAGCAGGGCTCTGGTCCATAGTACCTGCCTGCCTGTCCATGACACAAAGAATAAATGAGAGGCAAAACCAACCCTGCAGGTCACGTAGGGGATATGGTTTTGATTCAGCCAGAACTCTGCTGTCATCTTTTTTCAGGAGCTACAAAGATTTCTAAGTTCCCTTCTCCTGCCTCCAATTGCCACATTCTACATCCTCTCAATGCCAGGGCCCTAAGTGTTGGAGGCATGGTCTGGAGGGAGGGGCAGCACTGTGCCTTAGTGGCTCTTAGCAGGGCAAAGACTTTGTTGTGTGCATATTTCTGCACTCCTGGGGTGAGATGGAGTCTTTCCATTTAGTGTCTGGTTTGATGCGGTGTGATGTATCCTTTGATTATCAAGTACCTTGGTTTCTTTGGATACCCTTAGAATACGATACCGTACAAAACAAGGAACAGTGAGGAACTGGAAAGTTGAAGAAGAGACATCCTGATGTCTTCTCTTCCAGGGTTAAAAACAGTTGTGTGAAGAGGTGGGCTACAGGAGTGCAGGTCAATGATGTATCTTCCTACAAAGAATAACAGGAAACTTGTCAATAAAGCATTCCTTTGGAGGAAAATCCACATCCATTAGTTTGGTGTATCTTTTAGGATAATGACAAAAGAGTTGGGGAGTAAATGCACATGATTCCTTGCTTTGAACGGGGGCAGGCAGGAGACAATCATGTACAAATTACAAGTCTTTGGTGTGCATATAAAGGGAGGGAATTGTGTAGAAGCTGCATCTCTGAATGAGACCAGGGATGCATGCCAGGCATGTAGTTAAGGGGCTTGCAGTTCTTTATCAAGATTGGCTCCACTGAAGGGGCCTTTTTGTTCCTGGGATATCTAGCTTTTTTGCTGGTTTTTCCTGTGAGGCTCAGTCATACCCAGGAGCTCACCTGGCAGAAGTGGGCATTGGGAAGACCAGCATTCTTAAGCCCTACTAAGAGAAGACTGTCACTCCATGGCACAACCACTCTTAGGAGGTATGATCCTGTTTCTGCAGGTGTGGGGTCGTGTGAAATAATGAGTAATTGAAGACTCCTAAGTGCTTAGTGAACAGGGTAAGTTGGAATTGTTGGCCTAATCAGGAGGACTGAGTGGTATGGGCAGTGAGTGGCTCTCACACTGGGCAAGTTCAGACAGCAGGGCAGCAACTGGATCTGAACTAGAAATTCAGTATTTGCCCTAGGTTATATTGTAATCAATGGATAAGAGACTGCTTGCCAGGCTTTGTGGGTACATGATTGTGTTCATGGACCCAGTTCTCAAGAGTTGCTCTCCTTGAGGAAGATGTGTTCCTGTGAGTAACTTTGGTTCTAATAAAATGAGGTGTGATGAAGGTCTTTTGAGAGTATGGTGTCCTGGAATGAGTGGAATGGGTAGAACCAGGGCACATTTGAGGGGCTTGTACTAGCAGAGAACAGCCATATTTGAAGACTCAGCTTGAGGATAGGATGCCTTAGTTAAATGAAGGGGTAAGATAAAGCCTGGCCCCCCTCAAATTCTTAACTACTGTCTGTATTTGTCAGATAACTTCCTGTCATATGCTGTCTTAAAGGTTGGCTTGCTAGCTTGGCATAGTGGTGCACACCTTCAATCCCAACACTTAGGAGACAGAGGCAGTCGGGTATCTGTAGCAGGCTTTCTTGGATTCCCAGCCCCCAAATCATGACACAGAGATTAATTATGAATGCTCGGCCTTATTTTAAGCTTATTTCCAGCTACCTTTTTTTAAATTTAAATCAACCCATTTCTATTCATCTATATGCTGCCCCATTGTTCATTTACCTCATATATATGTTCACTGTCCATCTGCTTCCTCCTGTCTGTCTGGCCCCCCCTGACTGGCTGGCTCCCCTTTTCCCTCTGCCCACCAGCCCCACCTGTCTCTCCCCTGCCTAGCTATGACCATTCAGGTTTTTATTAGGCCAGTCATGTGCCTTACGTCAGCAAGTTGAAACAGCAGCACATCTTCACATAGTTAAATAAATACTCTATTTCACAACAGATGTCTGTGAGCTTGAGGCCAGCCTGGTCTATGAAGAGTTCCGAAATAGCCAGGGCCACACAGAGAAACCCTGTCTTCAAAAACAGACAAACAAACAAACCAAAACAAACAGACAAACAAAACAAGAATAAAAACAAAGATTGGCTCACTTAGTTGTGAGCAGTTGTAATTTTTTTAAACATCATGCTTTTGCAGTCAACTGTGTGTGTGTGTTGTAGCCATTTTTTCCTATAACTATTTTATATATGCTTTTGTATTTTTCTTTTTCAAGACAAGGTTTCACTGTGTAGCTCTGGCTGTCCTGGAACTCATTATGTAGACTAGGCTAACCTCGAACTCAGAGATCCGCCTGCCTCTGAGTGCTGGGATTAAAAGATGTGCGGCACCATCACCCAGCTATTTTGTATACATATTCCATTTGAATGTGTTTACTTGTACAGTTAGGTTGCAATTTTCCATTTTCACTATTATAATAATTTTTTTTCTTTTCCCTTTTTGTTTTTTGAGGCAGTTTCTCTGTGTTGCTCTGGCTATCCTGGAACCCACTTTGTAGACCAGGTTGGCTTTCAACACACAGAGATCTGCCTGGTGCTGTCTCCTAATTAAAGTTATGGGATTTTTTTTTCCATTTTCACTATTAGTTATGACACTGTTACAAACATCTTGGCACATAAAACTTTTGTATTTGGAGATCTTAGAAGAAAATCCTAAATCTGGAGGGATTCACTTAAGGCCTGATTACGTTTTCTTTTGGATCCCAACATAGACAGCTTTATAGCTTCAGTCTTCAGTTGGTTCCAGGTCCATTTTGCTATTTCTTCCAATTATGGAATTTTTTTAAATTTATTTTATGTATATTGGTGCTTTGCCTGCGTGTATGTCTATGTGAGGATGCAAGATCCACTGGAACTGGAGTTACAGACAGCTGAAAACTACCATGTGGATGCTGGGAATTGTACCCAGGTCCTTTGGAAGAGTGGCCAGGGCCCTTAGCCTCTGAGCCATTCCTCCAGCTCCCCACTGTGGAATCTTTTCACTCACATCCTCCCTCTCATTACATAGCCTCTGCCTCAGATTCAAGAGCCTTCTCTGTCTGCGGGAGGGCAGGCGTGTGTCATTGCACCTGGCTTTCCTTCTCTTGAGTCAAATAGATAAATGGTCTCTGCTTACTGATTTTCATGAGTGTTTTTTCGTTACTTGCTTGATGTTGTGCAACTTACTGAGTTTCTTGAGCTGTCTGCTACTGACAGTCAGAGACTGGAAAATGTGTCAATTCAAATTCAGCCAGAGTGCAGAAAGGTATAAGATGAAGGGAGAAGACATCCAATTGGGTGAGTGAAGAAAAGATTGGATTTTACTAAGTGCATTATGGGTGCCTTGAGTGTCATCTTTGTCAGCTTTGTTTTTGAAAGCTGACTTATGGTCACGTTAGTGGCACCTATATAACTTGTTCATAACTAACAACTCTAATTGTACTTAAGGCCTGCTCAGCAAGAGGGAAATCATGCCTGATACTGGAAACCTAGCCAACTCCCTGGGGCTAGTGAAGTCATGGATCAGTTTACTAAAACAGCATAATCCCTAATTATATCCTAAATATGTATCCTTATACCCACAGATATGTGTAGTTTTCACCCTTCATCAAAAACCTCTTTCCACAGGTGGAGATCATTTCAGAAAACTGCAACTAATCAAAATGCAGAGTTATAGAGTCTAGTCCCAACTGATAAATCTACAACACAACTCCTGCACTTAAGGCTTAGGGATGATTGTGGAAGAGGGAAGGGAGAGATTGTAATAACTAGGGGAACAGAAAGTTTGCTGCAAGATTGTGTCTCCTAGAAATGTCAGAGAAGCTACATCCATGAAGTCTAACCAACATGGCTGCCTGTGACTTGAACAAGGACAACGTCAGCAGACATGCTAATGTAAGGGAGAAAGCCCTCAAGGCCTCAGCCCTAAACAAAGAAATACAGGCAATTAAGGAATTCTCAGAGCTGGAGAAACAGTCTTCCTGAGGAAAGAGCATAGCACTTCATTATCCCATACCAAATAGTCAGTCTTGAAAACATACTATTAACATACAGACTGAGCAGGTTATATTCATATATCTAGGAATTACGTATGTAACAGCAATACAAAGAAGCCATGAATTAGAAAGAGTGGGGGGAACAAAGGGAGGGTATGTGGAAACATGAGAGGGTTGGAAGGAAGAAGGGGAAGAGGGAATTGATGTAATTATCTAAAAAAAAATACTTAAAAATGGTAGGCAAGAATGAAAGTGAAAGAGTAGGAGCAATGGCCATTTATTTATTTAGGCTTTTTGGGATAGGGTTTCTCTGTGTAGCAGTCCTGTCTTGGAACTCGCTTTGTAGACCAGGCTGGCCTCAAACTCTGAGATCCGTCTGCCTCTGCTTCCCGTGTGCTGGAACTAAAGGAGTGCCACACCATGCCCGGCTAAATGATAGGAGTATTACAGGGGGTAATAGGCAAGGGTGACTAGGTTTCTCCGTAGTAAATCAACAGGTTGAACAAGGATTGTACAGGAGAGCAGAAAGGAAAGTCCTTATCCGGCCCAGCACATGATTGCAGGTGATTCCTAGAGGATGGCCAAGTAATGGCGGTTGGTTTTTCAGTGATTTGGGAGACAAGCAGGAACGGTCTTTCTGGGTGATCTCCAGAGATGAACAAAATCGTTAATCCCTTAGCAGTGGCTAGAGATGAAGATGGTCTCCCTCTCCCCACCATCTCTCTGTCTAAATTTTGGTAAGGATTACTAAATTTTTTTGAGGCTTAAGTGAAGCATTGAGCAAATTCAACTGCAAGACAAGGGCGCATTAGCTCAGTGGAGTGCAGCCTCTCGGCTTTGCAGGGCATTTAAGTCACCTCTTGTGCAGAGGGGATGGCTAGGCCCTCACTCCTAGGTCCTATTCCTGCGCGGTGGCGGTGGCGTCCGGCTTCCCTTAGTAGCACGGGCTCCACCCACCACTTTAGCCTTTCCCGTAGACCCGTGGAGCTCGGCACACCGACTTTCGAGCCCCGAGCTGTGCTGAGCCTTTGCGCAGCACTGTCACGTTGGCCCCGCCTACAGGCGAAGCCTCTGCGTGGCGCGCTGGGCGCCTGCGCAGCCGCCTGTGACCGGCCGAGCACACGTCCTTCCGGGGGCGCGAGTGCCAGTTCGTGAGCGTGCGCGTTCTCGCCGCTGCCGGTGCCGCTTCCGCCGTCCTCTGCCGCTGTCGCCGCCCCGGATCCTCAGGCCGAGCAGTGGGACGGCCGGCTGCCCAGCAGCACCGCGGTAGGGAGAACGGAACCGCGGAACCGGTGGACAGGCGGGCGGGCTGACAGGTGAGCTCTCTGCCGGGTGGCCCTCAAATTAGGTGGGGCCGCGGGAACCGGGTGTAGGAGAGAGGAGCGGGGTGACGGCGCCGCAGAACGAGGCGAAGGCTGCCTTCATCCGGAAATGGCGGCCGGCCTTCAGTCGGGTTGGGTCCTGGGCTCCGCTAGGCCCCACTCGGCCCCACTCGACCTTGCACACGGCGGGGCTGCGCGGCGACGAGGCTTTCCGGGCCAACCCGGGTCCACACGCGCGGCCGCCTCCGCGGCACCCGGGACGCAAAAACTCTGCTGTAGGGAGGCGGGCAGTGGAGGCTCCGAGGCTTGTTCACAGCCTGGGGCTCGGAAGATTGTCTTATAGTTGTTAATTCCAAAAGCATTTACCTGTAAAAACATATTTTATGTGCTTCCAACGGCATTTTAAGAGGCGCTTTTGTGTAATACTGTTAAGGGAGAGTTATTAAAGACTCATCCGTTTAGGCTCCAACTTGCGTTATGTGACTGGATTAAAAACTTGTTTTTCCTTGTGCCTAGATTTCTCCGAACTCTTTTAAGTGCATCTTCGGAAAAAGAATGCAAAGTAGCTTTGTTTTCAGATTTGATTTAAGGAAAATTGGGTCGCCGTTTGTTTGATTTGCAGCTGATCATACTTTTAGACACCATATCTGAATTGCTAGTGAGTTGTCTGTTTCAAAAAAACAAAACACTACTTAATATCAGAAAGAATTATATTGACCTATT
Source organism: Ondatra zibethicus (assembly GCA_004026605.1). Classification (NCBI taxonomy): domain Eukaryota; kingdom Metazoa; phylum Chordata; class Mammalia; order Rodentia; family Cricetidae; genus Ondatra; species Ondatra zibethicus. Next base: position 72,587 of record PVIU01009007.1, on the reverse strand, counting down.
TATTGTTATGGTTACCTAAAGGCAGAACTAACGGTTGTAGGATAATTCTTTTCATTTACTTGCTTTTTTTTTTTTTTTTTTTTTAAAGAAAGAGTGATCTGTTTAGTGACATTAAAAGCCAGGACCTCTGGACAGTTTCTAACTTATTAGGACTCCGTTACCTGTATCAGTGTTTTCTTTATTTTGGGGGTGGGGTGGGACCGGTGCTTCGAGACAGGGTTTTTCTGTCCTGGAACTCGCTCTGTGTTAAGATGGCCTTGAACTCTGCCTGCCTCTGACTCCTGAGTGCTGGTACTAAAGGCCTGTGCCACCACTGCCTGGCCTTTATCGGTGTTTTCACGCTTGGGTTGGCCTTGTTTATGTGGACTCCCAAGTGTGGAGCCAGTGTGGGCTCTGAATACAGACCCTTTTTGGGAAGAGGTGGTATATCCCTCCTTGGAGAGTTTGAGTTCCCCACCTCACACTTTCCTTGCTCCAGCAGCCTCCTTGCTAGTCTAGGCAGAAATTTACGTGCTCGGTCCTTGATTCTTTCTTAAACATTCACTTCCTGTTGTGTGAGACATTCTTAGATTCTACTACTTATAATTTCAGCTCTGCTACTTCCATTTTTTCCCCTCCCTTCCTTGCTTAATTTTCACACAGCACTTGACTCTTGCTTAATGTATTAACTTATTTAACATTTTTTCTAGGTAAGGTTTTGTTTTGCTTTTTAGAGTAGTCACATAGTATGCCCAGTAAGTATTTATTGAATGAATGCAAATGAACTCAGTAGCAGCTGGGCTATGGCCTGCACCAGGAAGTCAGTCAGTGAGTACACTTTAGAGGCACTGGTTTCCTGGAAGATGTACAGGAAACTTGTATTCTCAGGGACAGACCCACCAACTTTCCCCTGTCCATTGAAAAAAGTACAGTCAGTTAATAGGATGTTAGAAAGGTGTTTAGGACTTTCCTGTGAATTTCTTGCAACTTTTGGTCAGTGATTATTTGAAAGTTAAAAGCTTTTTAAAAGTCAAATATGCCACTGGTTAAAAAGTAAGAAGGCTCTTAGGAAATTTGTCTTTGGTTATGTGTCTGTTGGGACTTGAGGTTACAGTGAGATGAAGGATGAAGTCATCCGATTCTTACTTCTTTTGAAGAAGTGTTTTGTTTTTGTGAACGGGATCTCACTACATAGCTCAAGCTAGCCTGCAGCTTGTGATCCTCCTGCTTCAGCCTGGCAGAGGACTTGAATCATAGGCACTTACTATCACACCCGTGCAAAAGAGTGAGCAGCTACTGATGCCCTCAGTTGGAAGCTCATTATCTGTGGCGCTATGAGACTTCTTTGTGACTGAGACACTCTGGAGTCTAAGGCCTTTGCTTCCTGTCCATCTAAGCTTAGAAGAATATCTAGATTTCTCTGTATTCTTGAACAGTTCTGTTAGTGTGTGGTTCAGTGTTGGATACATGTTGCACAGTTCTACCCACCTTTATCCAAGAGCGAGCGCATTGGAGAGCGTGATGCTTCTGGGCATAGTTGTAGACCCACCCTGACAACCTGCTATGCTCAAGATCTAACTTAATAAATCAAACTTGAAATGTCAAAGGAATTCAAGGCTTTTAAGCCAGATTCTTCTGTTCATTGACCTATAGCTTAAAGTATCCCATAATCTATCAGTGCTGTGTCTTTAGGGCCCAGGTGCATGATGTTCATGGGTGTTCGTTGACTAAATAAACTGCAGCAAAGCTGGGGCCTTTTTTTGTCGGGGGGGGGGTTTAGACAGGGTTTCACTGTAGCTTTGAAGCCTGTCCTGGAACTAGCTCTTGTAGACCAGGCTGGCCTCGAACTCACTGAGATCTGCTTGCCTCTGCCTCCCGAGTGCTGGGATTAAAGGCGTGAGCCACCTCTGCCTGGCTGAAGCTGGGGCTTATTTTAAAAGTTTGCTTCTGAAAGCAGAGAGTGAGGTAAGCATGACGTGTGGGATTTGAAACATTTAACACTGGGCAAACTGTATCAGCAAATGAAGCATTTAACACTGGGCAAACTGTATCAGCAAATGAAGCATTTAACACTGGGCAAACTGTATCAGCAAATGAAAGCAGTTTTTCTCTTGTAAAGAAACAAACTCCTGAAATTTTAGGGACCTAGTTAGGGAGCTGTCTGTATGGAAATGGAGCACAAGCATCAGTCCTACCCGTGAGGAGCCTGGTATCCTGTGTGACTCCTGGAAGTTATTAAACATTTAAAAATGTAGTCTTCAGGGCTGAGGATGCGGATCAGAGGAGAGTGGTTGTCAAGCATGTGCCAGGCCCTAGATTTGAGCTCTACACCTCAAAGAAAAAGTAAAAAGTTGCATTTTTAAAAATGAGGCTTATTATTCTGTGCTCTGTAGAATCTGAGTGATGCACTCAAGGCCAGTGGCCTCTTGTCAGTCGAGCTCCTACTATTGCTGTCCTTCCTCCTCTCTGAGTCAGCAGAATGTGCTGGATTATCCTTCCTGAAGGAGGACACGGCTAGAGCTCACAGCACCAGGGTTGCTTCTGTCTCTGAGGCTCTGTACTCTATAAAATGAGGGAGATGGTTCCCACCTCACCTGCCTTTTGAAGCAAAGGAAGGATAAGTAGGATATTTTCCTGATGACTTCCTAAATAGAAGTGACAAAGATTCTAAAAATGGTAATAGCCTTATTTTGTGAGAAGATCTACCCCTAAAACATCCTTAATCGGGCTACTGTGCCAGACCCACCTCCAATGAAGGCAACCCTGACGAGGATTAGCAGCTAGTCTGTTAATTGGCAACTAAACAGGAAGATTTAAGGATTAGATTACTCAACAACCTTCGGTGTGGATTTTGCCTCCTGAGACTTTGCATTAACTTTGAGTGTATTTATTAATGAAAAGTGTGCGTTCTTCATTCATGACATTTAATAGGTATTTTTTTTAGTTTGGTGTGTGTGTTGTGCAGGTATGTGGTTTTGGTGTGTGCACTCTCCTGTGTGCACACAGAGGCCAGAACAGAATATTGGGTGTCTTCCTCTGGGTATTACTTATTACCTTGAGTCAGGGCCTCTCAGTGACCCAGAAGCTCCTTCAGTTGTCTGGCTAGTGAATTTATAGGTTCTGCTTGATTCTGCTCCCAGTGCTACACAAAACTATGCCAAGGTTTTAAAGTGGGTCCTGAGATTCAAATATGACTTCAACTTTGCAGAGCAAATGCCCTTACCCACTGAGCCTTCCCAGTCCTTAGTATAAGTTTTTACAAAATAATGGCTTCAAAATTTTGAGTTTCTCAAACATTGATATTTTATATCAAAATTATAGATTATAGAAATGAAATGATCTCATTCTTTGAAGAAGTAGAATGAGGCCAGTTTGGGGAGAAAATTGAAAGTTTCATGACCAGTTTTCTCTCTACTGATCAGTATGCAGTTTTATTTCATTCCATAATTACACTACATTTTTCTTTTTTTGTTTTTTGAGACAAGGTTTCTCTGTAGCTTTGGAACCTGTCCTAGAACTCGCTCTGTAGACCAGGCTGGCCTTGAACTCATAGAGATCCGCCTGCCTCTGCCTCCCGAGTGCTGGGATTAAAGGCGTGTGCTGCCACTGCCCGACTACCCTACATTTTCCCCAAGTAACATTTAGTTAGTGGCAGAGAACTTTGTTGTTTATTTCTAGACATTTTTTAAATTTGGGGGTGCGTTTTAGACAGGGTTTCTCTGTGTAGGCCTGTCTGTCCTGGAACTCACTCTGTAGTCCAGGCTGGCCTCAAACTCAGAGATCCGCCTGCTTCTGCCTCCCCGAGTGTTGGAATTATAGGCATGTACCTCCTCCATCCCCCTCCACCAGCTATTTTTAGACAGTTTAAACCCAACTAATATTCTTAAGTTTTTGTGATGTATTATGTTCCTTGATTCTGTGCAAGTGAATGTCACTCATTGTCCGGAATCGTTGGTGATGTTATTGTCAGCTTAATTGCTAAACATTGAGATTGTGCGCACGCACCCATACACACACACACACACCATGGTATTTTACAATATAAACTGTACCGAGTTTGGTTTTTTTTTTTTTTTTTTTCTTTTTTATGTGTTCTAAGGAATGTTTGCCTATAAGCTATAAGGTTACAATCCTGGTGAGTCAGAGGATTGGAATGAGGATTTGCTGGGTGATGGTGTCAGGTGTGTCCTGTCAGGCTCACTTGGGAAAGAAGTGTGGCCATCTTAGAAATCTTCCTTAGATGGTTGCTCTTTTCATCAACTTGAATGTGTTGAGTGAAGAACAGAATCAGATACCTTATGGTGTTGTTGGTGCGAGCCAACCTTAACAGGTGGTAGTCAAGTGCCTAGAAGATGTGAGACAGCAGACCCCATCTGACCCTGCTGAGTGAAGGTGAGGGGGATGCGGGCAGAAGAAGTGGCCTGAGTTTTGTTAAGGAGAATGTGCTGTTGCCTCCCTTTATTTTCTCTTTTTATAGGAAGGAATTAGCAGGACTGTTGAGTTCCTTTGTTAAATAGAAGTGCATTTTATTGTTGTTTTTCTTAGACAAATTCTGTGTTAGAATTTAAACGTTATTTTATTAACATATTACCAATTTTTATTCTCTTCTGGTATTTGTGTCTTCTCCTTTGTGTTTGCAATGCCTTGGGTTGCCTTTTGTCCAACCCATTAAGCACCCTTGAGATTTGTTTAGGTATGCCTCATAAGGGAAATTAATTTTTTTAAAACCTTTTAGCTACTTTTACAGCCCTCCCTGCATGGGAAAGCTTTTGTAGAACCAGAAGACATGAGCTGAAGGTGGCATGAATTCCTAGGAGGTGTCAGAAATTTATCACCCGTGGTCTTCTTTGTATTAGAACTGTGAGTTTGACAAGCCAAGCATTTTATACAAACCATCTTAGTAATTAATTAGGTGTATGGGTGTTTTGCCTGTATGTACATCTATGCATTGCTTTGTGTGCCTGGCAGTGAGGCTGCAAAGGATGTTGGATTAACTGCAACTGGAGTTACATTCATCTGTGAGCCCCTGTGTGAGTGCTGGGAACCAAAAGCCATCTTTCCAGATAGTTTTAAAACAGTTACCCACCAATAATTTTTCCTTCTTTCTTTCTTTCTTTCTTTCTTTCTTTCTTTCTTTCTTTCTTTCTTTCTTTCTTTCGTGTGTGTGTGTGTGTGTGTGTGTGTGTGTGTGTGTGAGAGAGAGAGAGAGAGAGAGAGAGAGACAGGGTCTTGTGTTTCCCAAACTGGTTTTAAACTTGCTGTGTAGCCTGAGGATGTCTCGTCCTACCTGTTCCACTTTCAGTAGATGTATCTGACTGAATGATGGAAATTCTTATCCTGTCTATTGGTATGTTTTTGTTTTAATTTATTTATTAAGTAAATCACCCTGAGCATGGTGTGGTAGTGCACGCGCCTTTGTTCTCAGCACTTGGGAGGTAGAGGCAGGTGGATCTCTGTGAGTTCAAGGCCAGTATAGTTTGATTTACAAAGTGAGTTCCAGGACAGCTAGAGCTACACAGAGAAACCCTGTTTTGAAAAAACAAAAGCAAACAAACACAATCACCCTGAATGAGTATTTTTTTTTTTGTCTGCAAATAGGACAGTCCTTTTCTCCTTCCTAAAACTTCTAAATTAGATTATTAGGTTAAACAGCCAAACTAAGCAGCAACACCCTCCTGTAATAAGGATTTGGGAGTCTGAAGCACAAGGATTGTGAATTCAAAACCAGCCTGGGCTGGATAGTGAGCCTGACTTAAAAGAAAATTATAAATTAGTTATATAGTGGAGTACTTTTATTGGTGTAAATCACAGTTGCAAAGATGAAGCTGGCTCCAAAGGTTATATATGAGGATCTGTCTCACTTTCTCTTGATTCTTGTTGGCTTTGCTTCTAAACTGGTAGCAAGAGATTAATCACATTTTTGGCATCCCATCAAGACAGAGTAACCTCTTAGGTGAAAAGAACCACTATCTCTCAGAAACTCCGAGTTGATCTTCGTCCTCCCATAGAACATGGGGATCATGCATGACGTAAAAGGCAGCTATGTCACTGCCCTGCCGGGGTGATCACTAATGAAACTGAATCTATGGAGCTCCCTGCATGTCTTGCAGACAGCTCCCCACTGGTATGTTTTCAAAGTAAAAAAACATGCAGTCCTTTCTGTGAATGTCATTAAAAGTGAAATCAAGTGGGCCATAGTGACTCACACCTTCAGTTCCAGCACTTGGGAGGCAGAGGCAGGATCTCTCTGAATTCAAGGCCAGCCTGGTCTATAGAGTGAGTTCCAGGACGGCCAAACCAGAGAAACCCTGTCTTGAACCCCACCCCACCCCTTCAAAAAAAAAAGTGAAACACGTTGTAGTTCAAGAACATAATATGTTAAACAACTATTCGTATATGTCAAAGCTTAAAATAGCATATTTAAATATCTGATGTTGGTTCGTTACACTAATGATACAATGGGCAAGAAAATGTGATTATTTCTATAGTACATAACATTTTCAGATAGCTGGAAATATGAAATAATTCCAACACTGCTAGATTTTTGTTAATTCCATATACTATCTCAAACATATTAATGGCACAGTCATATAAATAACTCTAAAGTTTTAGTGTTAATTTGATAGTGCCTCTCATGATATATTGTATAGATGAAACCCAGTTAGTGTAGTATCACTTCTCTCTCTCTCTCTCTCTCTCTCTCTCTCTCTCTCTATATATATATATATATATATATATATATATCTTATCTGGAGGCATGGTCTCTGTGTAATCCTGGGTGTCTTTGAATTCATTATGTAGACAGGCTATAATTTTATTCTTTTAATTAAGAAGTAATTACATAGTTTTATCCCTTTTATTTCCTCCAGTCTCTCCCCCCCTTGAATTTGTAGCATCTTTTTCTTTAATTGTTGTTATACATACATATAAAAATATAAATACAATCAGCTCAGTCTGTTTAATGTTACTTGTACATATATGATTTCAGGACTGACCACTTTGTATTGGATAACCAGTTAGGGAGCTCATCCCAGGGGAAGATTATCTCTCCCTGTCTCAACACTCCTTAGTTGTCTGTAGTGTTTTTGTCTAGGGATGGGGCCCCATGAGATCCCCCTCTTCCAAGTTAGTATGTCTTTTATTACTGTGCTTGTTCAGGTCTTGTTAAGGCAGCCATATTGTTGAGGTGTCATTGGTAAAGAAGGTTGCCTGTCATTTCTAGGAGATAAACTCACATAACAGATTTCTGGTCTTCTGTCTCTTGCAGTCTTTCTGCTCCGTTTCCCAAGATGTTCCCGGTGTCTTAGGCTCAGGAGTTGTATTGTAGGTTATCAGCTGGTCTGGATACCCCATGATCAGTTTTTTGTTCTTTGCATTTTGACCAGTTGTGGATTTTTGTTGTTTGGTTTTGTTTTTATTTTCAGTTGGTTTTCTCTAATGGTCTTTGTCTGGTACAAATGAATATTATTTTTTGAGACAGGATATATTATAGGCCAGGCTTGCCTTGATTTCTTAGTTTTGCTGCCTCTACTGTCCATTGCTGGAATTACAAAGGGTATACCACCATGTATGTTTGTCCTATATAATAGCTCTCTCGTTTTTGCATATATTATTTTTGTTGTTGTTGTTTTGTTTTGTTTTGTTTTTTGAGACAGGGTCTCTCTGTAGCTTTGGAGTCTGTCCTGGAACTAGCTCTTGTAGACCAGGCTGGCCTCGAACTCACAGAGATCCTCCTACCTCTGCCTCCCGAGTGCTGGGATTAAAGGTGTGTGCCACCGCCGCCTAGCTTGCATATATTATTTTTTATTATTATTGATATTTTTCTTGGCTCCCCTCTCTGCCTCTCCACCCCCTTCAATCCTCCCCCAAGGTCCCCATGCTCCCAATTTACTCAGAAGATCTTGTCTTCTACTTTTTACTTCCCATGTAGATTAGATCTATGTAAGTCTCTCTTAGTGTCCTCATTGTTGTCTAAATTCTCTGGGATTGTGGTTTGTGGGCTGGCTTTCTTTGCTTTATGTTTAAAAACCACCTATGAGTGAGTATATGTGATAATTGTCTTTCTGTGTCTGGGTTACCTCACTCAAAATAATGTTTTCTAGTTCCATCTATTTTCCAGCAAAATTCAAGCTGTCGGATTTTTTTTTTAAGCTATGTAGTACTCCATTGTGTAAATGTACCATATTTTCCTCATCCATTCTTCGGCTGAGGGGCATTTAGGTTGTTTCCAGCCAGGTTCTGGCTATGACAAACAAAGCTGCTATGAACATAGTTGAGCACATGTCCTGGTGGCGCAATTGGTATCCTTTGGCTATATACCCAAAAGTGGTATTACTGGGTCTTGAGGAAGGTTGTTTCCTAATTTTCTGAGAGATCGCCACACTGACATCCAAAGGGGTTGTACCAGCTTGCATTCCCACCTCTCCAGCATAAGTTGTCATCAGTGTTTTTGATCTTGGCCATTCTTACAGGTATAAGATGGAATCTCAGAGTTGTTTTGAGTTGCATTTCTCTGATGACTAAGGATGTTGAACATTTCCTTAAGTGTCTTTCAACCAGTTTAGATTCCTCTGTTGAGAGTTCTCTGTTTAGGCCTGTACTCCATTTTTTTTATTGGATGACATGATCTTTTGGTGTCCAATTTCTTGAGTTCTTTCTATATTTTGGAGATCAGACCTCTGTCTGATGTGGGGTGAGTGAAGATCTTTTCCCATTCTGTAGGCTTTCGTTTTGTCTTGTTGACCGTGTCCTTTGCTTTACAGAAGCTTTTCAGTTTCAGGAGGTCCCATTTCTTAATTGTTTCTCTCAGTGTCTGTGCTGCTGGGGTTCTATTTAGGAAGTGGTTCCCTGTACCAATGTATCAAGTGTACTTCCCACTTTCCCTTCTATAAGGTTCAGTGTGGCTGGCTTTTTGTTGAGGTTTTTGATCCATTTGGACTTGAGTTTTGTGCATGGTGATAGATATGGGTCTATTTTCATTCTTGTACATGTTGATATCCAGTTATGCCAGCACCACCTGTTAAATATGCTTTCTTTTTTCCATTTGATATTTTTTTGCTTCTTTATCAAATATCAGGTATTCGAAGATGTGTGGATTGATATCCGGTTCTTCTATTCGGTTCCATTGGTCCTCCTGTCTGTTCTTATGCCAGTACCAGGCTGTTTTCAGTACTGTAGTTCTGTAGTATAGTTTGAAGTCAGGGATTGTGATGCTTCCAGAAGTTCTTTTGTTGTCCAGGATTGTTTGGCTATCCTGGGTTTTTGTTTTTCCATATGAAGTTGAGTGCCGTTCTTTCGAGGTCTTTGAAGAATTTTGCTGGGATTTTGATGGGCATTGTGTTGAATCTGTAGATTGCTTTTGGTAAGATTGCCTCTTTTTTGGTTTTTCAAGACAGGGTTTCTCCGTGTAGGTTTGGAGCCTGTCCTAGAACTAGCTCTTGTAGACCGGGCTGGCCTCGAACTTACAGAGATTCACCTGCCTCTGCCTCCTGAGTGCTGGGATTAAAAGCTTGCACCACCACTGCCTGGCCTATAATAGCTCTTTTTAATAAGTAATATCTTTTTTAGATGTTCTCAGGGTCAACCAGGGAAATTCTAAAGTTAGTTGAAGAGCAATAAAAAGACTTAATTTAAAATTTGATACATGGGGCCCATGTCTACAACCCCAGCATGCAGGAGGCTGAGGTGAAAGAATTGAGTGTTTGAGACCAGCTTGGGCTATATATAGCAAGGTCAAGATAGGATCATTTTGAAAAGTTCTTCAAAAAAAAAAATTACCAAGAATGTAAAACATAAAGCAGATCTCAAATCACTGGGAACAATAGTCATTGTTCATTTAACAACCAACTACCTGATGGTTGAGATCTTGAAAGACTCCAAAAAAATGCCTTTTTGTTAAATCTTTTTATTTATTTATTTTTTGTTAAATCTTTTTAGATTTGATTTTATGTTCATCAGTGTTTTTGCCTGTATGCATGTGTGTGCACTGTGTATGTCAGAAGAGTGTGTTGGATCTCCTTGAACTGGAATCACTCATGGTTGTGAGCCACTGTGTGGCTGCTCAGCTGAACCATGGTTCTCTGCAAGAGCAGTACATGCTTTTAACCTCTGAGCTGACTCTCCAGTTCTGAATTAGTGTTTTTAATAACAGTGCTTCATTTTATGAAAAACTAAAACAGTTCTCTTCCAATCTTAGTAATTTGCATATCTTTTTTTAAATTTATCTCCTACAAATCCTATACAACCTTGTCACTCATATGGTGGTTTTTGGTTTTGTATTCATTTTCCCTTTTCATTTTAAAATAACAACCATTGTATTTTGGGGCAAAATTATTTTTTCTTTAGATTTTTTTTTATTTTATTTTATGTGTAAGGTTGTTTTGCCCATACACATGCAGGCTTGGTGCCTCCAGGGGCCAGAAGAGGACATCACATCCCCTGGAACTGTAATTGTGAGCTGCCTTGTGGGTACTGTGTAAGAGCTTTGGTCTTACAGGTGTTCTTAACTGCTGAGCTATCTTCTCACTAGGCCAAAAAAAATTTTTTTAAAAGAGTACATGCTTTTCATTAACAGAAGTGTATTTTACCTTCCTTTTATATTTGAATGTGGAATTTCCCTCATCATTTCTCTAATTATTGTTGGATCTATTGCAAATCTTACCCTTTTACTCCTTAAGGTACTTAGTTTCCAGTGAACACAAAGAAGGAAGCAGTTATAAATAGCCTGACATATTAGTAGTCTGTAATTTGGAAAATCTATGAATCCCAACTGCTGGAAGCAGGTGTTTTCTTCTAGTAAAATCTGTCAGAATGGCACAAAACATAATATATTTGCTAGTTGTCCTAGCTACCTTTAGTGCAGTAAAGAACTGGAAGCAAATATTTATCTTTGTTTGTTTTGCTATGCCTCAGAACTTTTTGTTTGCACAGGTTTCCCTCAGCTTCAACTTTAGACCACCAAAACCTAGACTCAGACTTTGTATTGCAGGGAGGGGTGGGTTAGACAGGATCTCACTATATAGCTTAGAACTTTTGATCATCGTGCCTCAGCCTCCTGAGTATTAGGATTATAGGTATGAGACCCCAAGCCCAGCAATGGAGGAATCTCTTTTTAAAATCACATACCTGAGGCTTCTAGCTGTACTGTTTAATCTACAATGTAATTCAGTAAAAAAAAAAAAAAGTAAAATAAAAAATAAAATGAGCTCATCACAGATTTGTGTTGCTTCATTTAAAGAGTAAACTCAGCCATGACCCCACTTGCTTTTGGAGAATCATAGACACAGTGATCTTGGTAAGATTTGATGTCTAATTGCTGGGACAGGAGAGAGTGGGGGCTTGGAGGAATGTCCACTTGGGACATTTGCTTGAGATCCCACTCCTAACACTAAACTGTTAAACAAAACCATAGACAAACTAGTTTGAATAGACTTTGAACAAAGAAATGATTCATGAATTGGGCAGCACTCTGAACCAGTGAAGATGCAGAGAACTCCACCCAGCAACTAGGCAGGTGGTATATATACAGGAGAGAAATTGTGGAACAACGAAACAGTTTAATTGGTTACAACTCAATTTCAGCATTATCTTTTTGGGGTATTGGGTGTTTTAATACTTTACCCCTTTGAAATTTGGTGTCTTTTCAGTTTGCCATGTTTCAGTTGTTGTATCTGATTTTAGGTTCCTTACATGCTGGATTTGATGTGACCACTTGGTTTCCAACAATAGTTGCAGGTAGGCAGTCACTCTAAATGCATGCTCATTTGCTACTTCAAGATAATCCTCAACTGGAATATACTGGCCAGTTACGTATCCAACGTGAATTTCTCCTAAGAGTAGCCTCAGGCTAGGGTATAAGAGCAGAACGCTGATGCCTTTTTTTTATTTGCAGAGGGAGGGGGGTTGAAACAGGGTTTCTCTGTAGCTTTGGAGCCTGTCCTGGAACTAACTCATGTGGACCAGGCTGACCTCGAACTCACAGAGTTCCACCTGCCTTTGCCCCCGATTACTGGGATTTAAAGACATGTGCCACCACAGTCTGGGTCTGATGCCACTTTTTATCAGTTATGTCTCAGAATGTATTCCATTTAAATACTTTGTCAGACCGGGTGGTAATGGCACATGCCTTTAATCCCATCACTTGGGAGACAGAGGCAAGCGGATCTCTGTAAGTTTGAGACCAGCCTGGTCTACATAGTGAGTTCCAGGACAGGCTCTAAAGATACACAGAGATATCCTGTCTCAGAAAGAAAGAGAGAGAGAGAGTGAGAGAGAGAATACTTTGTGTCATCTATAGTATTTTATGAATTCCGAAGTAGGTATTGTATGTCTTAAGCTTCAGCATATTTTGGAATCTGCCCTATTGATACATTAAGTCCGTTATGCAGTGGGAACTAGACCATGATCAGGGGAATGGATATTGACAAAATCCTAGAATGAACAAGCATTTGCAGTGCTCTGAATATGTGTCAAAAATGTTTAAATAGATGTTGTAGTCTGTACTGTTCTAATAGAATTTTTGGTTTGCTGTGTTTTCTTGTGTTTTGAGACAGTTTTGCTATGTAGCCTAGATTGACATTGAATTTGGAATTCTACAGCTTTAGCATCCCTTCAGGGCAGATTATAGTATATACTCCCATGTTTACCATCAGGAGTGTTTTTATCAGTGTATATGTTATTTGTAGTTACAGATTTGAATGTTGCATATCTTAGTTTTGTCTTCTGTTGCTGTGATAAAACACCCTAGCAGAAGCAATTTAAGAGAGGTTTATTTAGCACACAGTTTGAGGTTGCAGTCATCATTTTTTTTTTTCTAAATCGTGGTAGGAACGTGAAACAGCTAGTCACATTATATGCACAGTCAAGAGTAGAGCGCATGAATTAATGCATGCTGATATTCAGTTCGTTTTTTCTTTTACACAGCCCAGATCTCATGCCTTATGGAATGATTCTTGTTTTCCTGTAGACAGGTAGGTTCTTAATTTTGTGACTAATCACGACGCACATATCACTTGAAAGATGCTGGATGGTTTTTTGTTTGTTTTTGTTGTACTTTGGGAGAAGGTAGAGACAGTATTGATGTTTGCTACAATTGCAAACTTGAAATATGTTGATCTTACTGTGTTCTAAGTTATTTGCTCCCTCACACTCATTGCCAGCTGATACTCAAGTGTTACAACGTGGATTTTAGTTTAAAAGTCCCTCCAGAAACATCATTGTATTTCAGTTTTACTGATTGATTGATTATTGTTGTTTTGTTTGTTTGTAGACAGGGTTTATCTGTATAGTCCTGGCTGTCCTGGATCTCACTCTGTAGACCAGGCTGGCCTTGAACTCATAGAGATCCACTTGCCTCTGCCTCTGGAGTGCTGGGATTAAAGGCATGCACCATTACCACCCAGCTAGTGATTTCATTTTTTGTTTTGTTTTGTTTTTTTTGTTGTTTTGTTTTTGTTTTTTTGAGACAGGGTTTCTCTGTAGCTTTGGAGCCTGTCCTGGAACTAGCTCTTGTAAACCAAGCTGGTCTTGAACTCACAGAGATCCGCCTGCCTCTGCCTCCCGAGTGCTGGGATTAAAGGCGTGTGCCACCATTGCCCGGCGTGATTTCATTTTAGCAAAGCTATTCTTCTACAATATGAGCCAAATGTTATAGCACGAATAATAAAAACCCAGAGACAGATATTGGGGTTCAAACCAAAAGATCAGAGATGCAGAGCAGCCAACACTAGAGTGCTCTTACCTTTATGAAATCTTCAGACTGAAAAAGAGCAATTTCCTGTCTCATCCTGCCTTGTTTCCTCTTTAGTGCTGGTATTAAAGGTGTGCACCACCACTGCCCACCCTCTATGACTAACTAGTGTGGCTGCTGGGATTAAAGGTGTGTGCCACCACTGCCTGGTCTGTATGGCTGACTAGTGTGGCTAGCTTTGCACTGACCTTCAGGCAAGCTTTATTTATTAAAATATGAATGAGGTATCACTACATTTCCCCTTTTTTGTCTAAAATAAAAAAGAAGTCTATAACTAATATAAGAAAAACTATATATAATAAGTACAGTAACTATAATATATGCAGGCAATAAATATATCAACGTCTAGTCCATATGCATTTGACAAATTCATTGAAATACTCCATTATCTGTCCTATCTTGGTGAGTCCAAAGTCTTGTACCTAATTTACTTTCTATCCTAACTTGCTTTCTGCATCTGGTAAACAAGAAAAACTATAACTCTCTAGTCTTCAACTCCCTCAGAGACACAAGAAGGAAATAATATGAACTGAGTAAGCAGGATGTCCGAGCAAGCGACTTCCAAAAATTGTGAGAAATGACAGAGTTGACTGCCTGTCAGTTACCCAAAGTTCCTCTGCAATGTTGGCCATCCATCTTTAGCCTACAGGCCTAGAATATCTGACAGACTTTTCTATTGAGCAGGGTTTTTGAAGGGCTGTCCTGCCTTGTCTGGGCAAGGTTTAGGAGTCACTCTGTTTTGTGTCCTGCTTGTCCAATTAGGGCAGCAACAGCATACTGGTAGCAGTCGAGGCAAAGACATTTTCTTGCCCAATGGCTTACTTTTGCCACAAAAAAAGTAAACTCAATGTGTAGTTTGATGCCCATTATCTTCCCTGAAGTAGATTGGTTCTGCCAGGAGCAGACATGTCTCATTGTCATAAAACAAAAACCAAAAAACATGTTTTTAGAACATTTTAAATGCTATATCTTGTAGATCTCTGAAGTGAAAATGACCTATTTAAAATATATCTTTTTTGACCTTAAAAACATACCTAATGTGGGGGGTGGAGAGGTGGCTCAGTGGTTAAGAGCCCTGGCTTCTCTTCCAGAGGTCCTGAGTTCAATTCCCAGCAACCACATGGTGACTCATAACCATCTGTAATGAGATCTGGTGCCCTCTTCTGGTCTGAGGGCATACATGCAGGCTGAACACTGTATACATAATAAATAAATCTTTAAAAAAAAAAAGAAAAGAAAACATACCTAATGTGACTACAAGTTCAATTATAATAAGTGATTTACTACTAACCTGCATTTCCTTATTATCCTAAATAGTTGGTAATAATAATTTCCAAGGACTAGAGAGTTGCATTACATTGTTAAATGAATTTTATAAGTACAGTGATTTGAACAAGAATAGAAATGTATGTATAGTATGTTCTAACAAAATTAATCTAAAATTTGTATGTAGTATACAAAAGTCCAATCCAGTGTGCAACATTTAAAACTAGCAGTTGCTTCTTAAAAGTAGAGTCAATAATCTATCTTTTTATTTTATCATCTATATCCTCCCTTTTTTCTTTTTAGAGTAGATTCAGTAATCTACCCTTTTATCCTTTCATATCTATCCACCTTTTTTCTTTTGAAAACAAGAACCTTGAATCTAGTTTTCTTTGTTTAGCTTTTTTCCTGACTGTTACCAATAACAACTTGTAACCAATCTCCCTAAACAATGACAAATATCCATAACCCATTGAATGACCAAAAACTGTCCCCCCACCTCTTGGGAATGTGGGCATCATATTCTTAAATTTACTTCCTGCTGTCTGGGGGTGATGACATCTTTAGGGCATCTTGAAAAGAAAAATTTGGGTTAATTGTCCAGTCCTGGGAGAGGTAGCTGTATCATTTGTTGTCCAGTCTCTAGACAATGGGAAAGTGCAGGGCTTGTCTGAAGTCCTGGGTAGAGTAGTCTGTTGGGCTGGATCATCTCAGCTAGCCACCTCAGAATTGTCCTGAGCAGTTTGTAGTCCAAAGCTGGTCTTTAGGAGTGGTGTTTTTCAACTTGGTGATGTTATCATAGTCCTGGAGGAATCGTCATTGTGGGGTCCCATCCTTTCTTGGAGACTTCAGAGGTTGCTGTTAGGTGTGCTCGTGGTTCACTACAGAAAACTGATAGTGACTCAAACCCGAAATCATATACAGGAATGAAGATGAAACCTTTTCCTGGAATTAGTTATTACTTTATATATTAATATCAGGACAGAAAGTTTAAAATCTGTGTATATATATATATATAATAATAATTTTTAAAGAACTTTTTATGATTTATTTAACTTTATGTGCAGTTTGTGAAGGTGGATTTACAGGCAGTTGTGAACTGCCATGTGGGTGCTGGGAATTGAACCTGGGTCCTCTGGAAGAACAATCAGTGCTTTCAACTGCCAAACCATCTCTCCAGCCCAAAGTCTTATACCTTAAGAAAAGCTGTTAAAGAAGTCAATATAAAACCAAAGGATTATGAGATGAGTGGCCATAAAATAGTCCTTAATTTTTTTTTATTTTTATATATATATTTTTTTTGAGACAGGGTTTCTCTGTAGGATTTGGAGCCTGTCCTGGAACTAGCTCTTGTAGATCAGGCTGGCCTTGAACTCACAGAGATCCACCTGCCTCTGCCGCCCACCTGCCTCTGCTGGGATTAAAGGCGTGCGCCACTACCGCCTTGCTACTCCTTAAATTTTTGTTTTATCTTCTGTCCCATATCAGGTTGCTCTTCTGACATGACAGAAATTTTGGATTTCACTTTAATTTAATAAGCCTGCTTGGGTTTAGAGAAGGAGAGAGCCACATTCTAACTCCAAAGCCAGCTTTAATCTTCAATTGGACTGGGACTACAAAAAGACTATTTGCATTGTGTCTGTAGAGAGCAAAAGAAATATACATTTGGGAAGATATATGAAATTTTATTCTGTTGGAAATGTGATGTACCAATAAGCCAATTTACTCTTTCCTTGAGACATTTTTTCTGGATGATTTGTCCTTTTTCTTCAGATGTCTCATTCGTCCGGTAGTCTTTAGATTCCTTAGCTGGATGTCTTCATTCTCCTGAAAAGATAAAACAAAACCCTTCTCCAACCCTAACTTTGTAGAGATTCTCTTTTGGCAAATTATATCTGATCAAATGAAAAGCATTTGTTAGTTTTATATGTAGGTTTTGATTAAACAGCCATGGTGTTTTTTTTTTTTTTGTTTTTCAAGACAGGGTTTCTCTGTGGCTTTGGAGCCTGTCCTGAAACTAGCTTTGTAGACCGGGCTGGTCTCGAACTCACAGAGATCCGCCTGCCTCTGCCTCCCGAGTGCTGGGATTAAAGACATGCGCCACCACCGCCCGGCGGTCATGGTGCTTACAAGTATCTTCTCTTGTAAATGAGAGCTGTCTCTTGTTCCAATCAAATCTTTATCAGTTTGATGGTATCCATAGCTTTTCTTCTCCTGTGGAAACAAAAGCAAACCCCTTCCCCAATGTAACATGTCCTGATTTCCATTCTGAGATCAGTACGTCTTTAAAGTATATTGGCTGATATTCTGTAGTTTTTTTCTACTATCTAATGTCTCTCTGCAGCTGCTATTTCTTTCTTATTAGCATTTGGAAAATTCAAAGTAAAGCATTATGCAATCTATTTCTGGGGGTTTTTTATCATCCATTTCTGTTTATTTAACATATCCTTTAGAGTTCAGTTTGATCTTTCTTTAACTGCCTACCCTGTAGGATTGTGTGGAATACCTGTTATATACATATGCAAAAAACTGTTTCATTTTTTTTAAAGAGACATGCTGGAACATTGTCTATCTTTATTTGTACAGGTATACCCATGATGACCATAACTTCTAGCAAATGTGTGATTACCAAATCAGCATTTTCTGAACTCAAAGCAGTTGCCTATTAAAAACCTGAATAGGTATCAATGGTGGATACATATTTTAGTTTTCCAAATTCTACAAAATGGAACACATCCATCTGCCAGTTTTCATTTCTTTGAGTACCCTTCGGGTTACTTACTGCAGGTAGTGGTGTTTGACTGTATGAAGAACAAGTAGAACATTTCCTTATAATTTCCTTGGCTTGTTGCCACATGATAGAAAAGTCTTTTTTTAAACCTTTGCCATTGACATGAAATCCTGAGGCCTTCAGCACATTTCCAATCAATAATTGATCAGTTTCCCATATGGGATTGGATATGTGTTATATATATGGGATGATGCCTACTTCTGAGTATATGTTGTAACTGAATAAATAATGAAGTCACTGTGTCTTCTGGTATAAATTCAGCAGTTTCAGTATGCAAAACAACTCTTCCGGCATGTTGCGAATTGGCAACTATGTTGAGGTTCTTTAAAATCCCTTAGTACCATGAGAAGAGCATACAACCTGACATTTGGACAGAATCGTAAGGGCTTTGATCCACTTAAATTTTCTGCTTTGTAACCTGCCTTTCCTGATTTATTTGCACCAATATGGACTGTATGGGCTCCAGTTATTGGTGTGTCCCATACAATGTGAGGAAGGACCCAGCTAGTTCTCATTTTAAGTTGAATTCTCTTGCTTTTGGAATAATTGTTGCTAATCTCCCCCCCAAAATTACTACAAGCTCTTTGCCAGTGTTCACTTTCTTCCAATAATTTGTCAACTCCATCATTATAAAAAGGTACTATAATTTCTGCTGAATCTATCCTGCTAATTGACAAAGTCTCAATTTTTCACATAAGTTTTTAATTTTTTACTCGGTTTCTGTGGTAAAAAAGAAAAAATGGTCCATTCTAAGATAACATCTTCCTTCTACATTAAAATTCCTCTATGGAAATGTTTGGAGGGTAATATGACCAGAATGCAGTTACGATTCAGATCCACACGATCCACAGGTGCCTTCTGTAATGCCTCTTCAATAAAAGCCAATTCTCTCTCAGCTTCCCTGGGACTATTTAAGTCCTTGTCACCATCTAAGGTTTTGTTTAAATTAATGATATCATCAGGACCTATCCCAATAGTGGGCTGTAGATGGGAAATGTCTCCTAGCAATCCTTGGAAGTCATTAAGAGTCTGAAACCAATCTCTCCTTATTTGCACCTTTTGGGGTCTAATTTTTTAATAACCTAAATAATTAATAGACTCTCTTCTTTGTATTTTTCAGGAGCAGTTTGTAATCCCTAACAAGGCAAAAATTTCTTTACTTCTTCATACATTCTAAACTATCTACAATTGAATCAGATAGCAAAATGTTGTCCATGTAATGGTAGACTAGATTTAGGAAATTGCTTACGTATCATTTCCAGTGGCTCATTCACAAAATATTGGCACAGGGTGGGGCTACTTAACATTCCCTGTGGGAGAATCTTCCGTTGATATCTTTTAGCATGCTAAGATTATAAGTGTGAAGGCAAATTTTCTCTGTCCCTTTCTTGTAAAGGTATAGTGAAGAAACAGTCTTATCTCAGTAACTATAAGAGGCCATCCTTTAGGCAACAGAGAAGGCAAAGGAATGCCAGACTGTAGAGAGCTCATTGTCTGAATCACATTATTAACAGCTCTTAGATCTGTCACCATTCTCCATTTTCCAGATTTCTTTTTAACAACAAATACAGGAGAACTCCAAGGGCTGGTTGATTCTTCAGTATGCTGAGCATCTAGTTGCTCTTGTACCAACTGTTCTAAAGCATGCAATTTCTCTATTGTTAAAGATCATTGCTTAACCCATACAGGTTTGTCTGTCAACCATTTTAAAGGTAGTGCTGTTGGTGTCTTGGAAATCAGCAACTATTGTGCCCTGTTCTTGTACAACCTGAATGGTTGGTGATTATTTATTATAAAACCTTCCAATTTTCCCAGAAATATACATTAATTTTTGGCTTGTTTCTAAGATTGGGGTAATGTTAATCTGAGTATTCTATTGCTGTAACAAATCACACCCCCACAAATTCATTGCTGTGTTAGCCACATATAGTTTTAATTTTCTTCTCTGTCTTTTTGGCTCTATATATTTGACCCATCTTGAGCTCTGTTTTACCTGAGTTAAGGTTCCAGATCCTAAAAACTGAATATTTCTGTCCTGAAGAGACCAATTTGGATGCCAAGATTCTGATGAAAGTATTGTTATGTCCACACCTATGTTTACCAGGCCTTCAATGACAACATCATTTATTTGTATTTTTAAGTTTGGTCTTTGTTCATTTATAGGAGTTTGCCAAAACACTCGCTTTATGGTTTCCCCTAAATTTTTCGTTCTCTCTTCTTTAGCTGTTATCAAGAGCAATATGGTTTCTTTTTTTTTTTAAGATTTTTATTTATTATGTATACAACATTCCTTCCATGTATGCTTGCATGCCAGAAGAGGGCACCAGATCTCATCATAGATGGCTGTGAGCCACCATGTGGTTGCTGAGAATTGAACTCAGGACCTCTGGAAGAGCAGTCAGTGCTCTTAACCTCTGAGCCGTCTCTCCAGCCCACAATATGGTTTCTTACAATAGGCGTTAGGTTCTTTAATTGCTCTGGGAAGGAGTTTCCTCTACAATGGCAGGAAATAGCTGAACCAGCTTTGGCATAGGGGCCTATGAGCAGCTCCTGACTGAGGGAAGGATTACCTTGAATATTCCTCATTGACCTTTGCCACACCTTCTGCATAATCTAGAAGGGAGGGGCCTTCTGAATGGATTATTCTTAGAAAAAAAACATTGTTTCTAAGAACATGCTGAGTTCTAGAATTGAAAGTAAATCTAATTAAAATATTTAAATTACAATTTCATCATTTTGTTGTTTGTTTTTCTATCCCAACAGTTCTTCCTCTCCTGCCTTTCCTCTAGTCCCCCTTCCTCCACCTCCCCCTTGCCCTCATCCATCCACTCTTCCTCCTCTAGTAGGAGGAAAGGGTCCCAGAAGCAGGCAACAGAGTCAGAGACTCTTGCTTCCACTGTTAGGAGACCCACAAGAAGACCATGCTATACAGCAATTAATAAATGGTGATGCGGGATTCCTCTCTGTATGATGTGAATATGTTTTATTACCATTGGTTAATAAAGAAACTGCTTTGGTCTATGGAAGAGTAGAATAGAGCTAGATGGGAAAGCTGAATCCAGGCAGAAAGAAGGTGGGGTCAGAGAGATGCCACGTAGCTGCTGAAGAAGAAAGACACTGGAACCTTACCAGTAAGCCACAGCCTCGTGCTGATACATAGAAATGGATTAATTAAGTTGTGACTGCTAACTAGAAACATGTCTGAGCCATCGACCAAACAGTGTTGTAATTAATATAGTTTTTGTGTGATTATTTGGGTCTGGGCAGCCGGGAATCAAAACATAGTCTCTCATTACAAAATGGGACCTCATGAAACTAAAACGCTTCTTTACGGCAAAGGTCACTATCAAAAGGACAAAATGGCAGCCTACAGAATGGGAAAAGATCTTCACCAATCCTACATTTGACGGAAGGCTGATATCTAAAATATATAAAGAACTCAAGAGCCGGGCAGTGGTGGCGCACGCCTTTAATCCCAGCACTCGGGAGGTAGAGGCAGGCGGATCTTTGTGAGTTAGAGACCAGTCTGGTCTACAAGAGCTAGTTCCAGGACAGGTCCAAAGCTACAGAGAAACCCTGTCTCAAAAAAACAAAAAAAAAAAAAAAACAAAAAAAAAGGAACTCAAGAAATTAGACATCAAAATACCAAATAATCCTATTAAAAAATGGGGTAGAGATCTAAACAGAGAATTTTCAGTAGAAGAGTCTCAAATGCCCGAAAGACACTTAAGGAAATGTTAAACATCCTTAGCCATCAGGGGAATTCAAATCAAAATGATTCTGAGACTCCATCTTACATCTGTCAGAATGGCTAAGATCAAAAACACAAGTGACGCTTCATGCTGTTGAGGATATGGAGCAAGGAGAACATTTCTCCATTGCTGGTAGAAGTGCAAATTTGTACAGCCATTATGGAAATCAATATGGCAGTTTCTCAGAATTGATCTACCTTGATCCGGCTACATCACTACTGGACATATATCTAAAGGACACTCCTTCATACCTCAAAGACACCGTCTCAGCTATGTTCATAGCAGCTTTATTCATAATAAACAGAAAGTGGAAACAACCTAGATGTCCCTCAAGTGAAGAAAATGTGGTGCATTTACCTGATGGAGTTATTACTCAGCTGTTATGATATCATAATTTCATTCCTATGGCCAGGTTTTCATTACAAATTAAATTTTATTAACATAGAAAGCTCTTTAGATTTTTTTTGTCTCATCCTTTGTCAATTTCAGTCAATTCTGTTTTTTCCATCTATTCGACTTCCTGATTTCTTGGCAGGAAGTTGGTCAGGGTAGGAGTCAGAGGGGATGGAGGCTGCCAGGAGAACATGGCCACTGAGTCAGCTAAACAGGGCTCACATGGGTTCCCAGAGTCTGAAATGGCAGGCATAAGGCCTGCATGGGTTCACACCAGGTCCTGTGTGTGTTTTATGGCTGTTAGCTTGGTATTTTTGTGATGTTCCTAACAGTGGGAACAGGTGTATCTGTGACTCTTTTGCATGCTCTTGAGATTCTTTTCCTCCTAATGGGTTCTTTGTTCAGCCTCGATATGAGAGGGCTATTGAGCAGTCTTCTGTACATCTCATCTTGTCCACACTTGCTGATTTCAGGAATTATAGGTAGCCTCAGTCTGGTGCCTCCAAAAACATACTTTGAAGGTTACAAATAAGGGTTATATTAAAAGATGGATAAAGATATCCGGGATAGAGAAAAGGCTCATTTGTTGAAGTTGAGTTCCCAGCAGCCATGTTGGGTGGCTAACAACCATCTGTAACTCCAGCTTTAAGGGATCCACTGCCTCTAGTGTCCACAGGCACCTACCTGTACTCTGCACTTACCTATACATAGATGCATACATACATAATTAAAAATAATGCATAAGGTGAACCTCTGATTGGTTCCAAGCAAGATACTTTTGTCTCTTGAGTATTTTCTCATTCACCTTCCTGAGAGCCATCTCATATTTATCTAGTGTGGATTCTCTCTCTAGTCTGAGTTTTTATGAAAGCTTCAGTATTTCATTGCATAAGCCTGATAGTAAGTAAATCACAAGTTGGTCTTCTCCCTGTTCAGACTGGCTTCAGGAACCAAGGATCAAGAACCCAGAGTCTCATGAATGTGGACACACACACAACTATTAAAGAAAAAGTCAACTTTTGGCTCTTTAAATTTCTTGGTGGTTTTTTTTTTCTTTCTGCTTTGTCATTTAGTTTAAACCCAGACACTGCAAAAGTAAGAAGGACTATTTTATTGTGGATTCTCAAGAATGGCAGTTCAGGAAACATGGATGTAAATGATTGTTTGGTGTTTTTTTTCGAGACAGGGTTTCCTCTGTGTAGCTTTGGAGCCTGTCTTGGAACCACCACTACCTGGCTGATGTTGATTATTCTTTTTTTTTTTTTTTTTTTAGATTGATTTATTATGTATACAACATTCTGCCTCTATGATGCCCACATGCCAGAAGAGGGCGCCAGATCTCATTACAGATGGTTGTGAGCCACCATGTGGTTGCTGGGAATTGAACTCAGAACCTCTGGAAGAGCAGCCAGTGCTCTTAACCACTGAGCCATCTCTCCAGCCCTGATATTGATGATTCTTAACCAGTGTTCTGGTGATAGATGGAAGTGTTCATGTGCGAACACTATTGATTTATTACATGGCAAAAACCATTGGGCTGTGTTGTACACCTTGTTTTGTTTTTTGAGACAGGGTTTCTCTGTATGACAGTCCTGCCTGTCCTGGAACTTGCTTTGTAGACCAGGCTGGCCTTGAACTCCCTGAGATCTGCCTGCCTCTGCCTCCCAAGTGCTGGGATTGAAGGCCTGCATCACCACTGCCTGGCTGCATGGTACACACCTTTCATCCCAGAACTTGGGAGGCAAAGGCAGGCGGATCTCAGAGTTCCAGGACAGTCAGGGCTAAACAGAGAAACCACATCTCAAAGCCAGGCGGTGTTGGCGCACAGCTTTAATCCCGGGACTTGGAAGGCAGGTGGATTTCTGTGAATTTGAGGCTAGCCTGGTCTACAGAGAGACTTCCAGGACAGACTCTAAAGCTACACAGAGAAACCGCGTCTCGAAAAAACAAAACAAACAAACTATTCTCTGGGCACGCTTCTGAAATTGAGAACAGATACAGGGGTCATTTTGTCAATAAAAGCTAAAGAAGTACTTAGTGAAAACAAAAATGGCCAAGTAGCTTCTAAATGTGTATTTCAGGGCCCAGTTTCTTCACCACAGAGACCTGGGTCCCAGGACTTGCTTTGAGTAGCTGCCGAGGGCTTCTGGAAAGCTCATTAAATGTTTTTTATCATGAGCAATCCTTCCCCCCCACCTTGACTTACGTTTTTATTGAATTAACATTTTTTCACTTATTTTAGTTACTGACCAGTTTTCCCTTCCTCCTCTCTGTCTCGTTCCCTCCCCTGCCTCCCATCTATCCCCCTCCCCATCCATTCCTCCTCTGTCTGTCTTTTGTTCATATTATATTGGTTCCTTCCGTTTCTTTAAGGTTTTGTTGTAGGTTTTTGAAAATGGGGGCCTTTAAAAAAATAAGGATAGGCCTCAAACTAGATCCTTTTGCCTCAACCTTCCAAATAGCTGGGGTCACAGGCATGTACTAGCACATCCAGCATAATTTTTTGCTTTTTTCTTTAACCTTTGTAGCTATATACCTCTTTGCTCTGTGTGTGTGGGTGTAGGTATGCTTGGAATTTGATTGGTGCCTAATGTGCCTGCATACTAGGAAAGTCATCTGCCACTAAGCTGCATGCAGCCCCAGCTCCTTTTTGCATTTTGCTCTAGTGAATGGGATTATAATATTTAACACTCAGTTTTCAGAAACTTGTCCCACATATTCATTTGTGAAGTAGAAGAGGGACATATATACATACTATAGCACACTTAGGAGATCAGAGGGTAACATTTAGGAGTTATTTTCCTCTTCGACCATGTGAGTTTGGGACTTGAATTACATTGTCAGGCATGACAGCAGTGCCCTTATCCACTGAGTATCTTGCTGACCCAGGTTTTCAATTTTTCTCCATATTTTCCTTTATCTTCTTTTGTAGATTAATCTAACATGGCTGACCAGAGGCAGCGCTCACTCTCTACCTCCGGGGAGTCATTATATCATGTTCTTGGGCTAGACAAGAATGCAACCTCAGATGACATTAAAAAGTCCTACCGGTAAGCAGCTGTGTTCCAAGGAAAACCACAAATCCTCATCTGCTTTCTTATATACTTTCCCAAGAACCATGACATACATTTTTCTTGACAGACTTTTTTTTTTCTTCTTTCTTTCCTCAAGACAGGTTTCTCTGTGTAGCCCTGGCTAGGTCAGGCTGGCCTTGAACTCAGATATCTACCTGCCTCTGCCTCCCCGAGTACTGGGATCAAAGGCGTGTGCTACCATGCCCAGCTTCTTGGCAGATTCTTTAACAGTTGCATTTCATTCTTTTGTTTTGTTTTGTTTTTTCGAGATAGGGTTTGGGTTCTCTGTGGCTTTTGGAGCCTGTCCTGGAACTAGCTCTTGTAGACCAGGCTGGCCTTGAACACACAGAGATCTACCTGCTTCTGCCTCCCAAGTGCTGGGATTAAAGTCGTGTGCCACCATCGCCTGGCGTTGCATTTCATTCTTGCATGTATAGTTTAATCCTAAAACTTAAAACTGTTATCCTGGCCATGCATGGTGGTGCATGCCTTTAATCCTAACACTTGGGAGGCAAAGGCAAAAAGAGTATCTGTGGGGTTTTTGTTTTGTTTTGTTTGTTTTGTTTTACGAGAGAGTTTCTCTGTAGCTTTGGATGCTGTCTTGTAGATCAGGGTGGCCTGAACTCAAAGAGATCTGCCTGCCTCTGCTTCCCGAGTGCTGGGATTAAAGGCGTGCACCACCATGCCTGGTGAGGTCTTCTTTTCCTATCCTGTTGTGACTGTTTGACTGGGATTTGAAGAATATAGCTTTTAGGTGCAATATTATACGGTAACCTAAAGGGGGCAGGGGAATCTCCACCTCAGGTATTTCTGTGGTCCTATACTTGTGTTGTACTAGAATTTCATCAGTATACACTCCTCTGCCATCACCATTTGACAAATACGCAGTTAGCTGGCCAGGACACCAGGGGTTGACAATAGGATTTCCCTTTGAAAGTTAGAAGTCTGTGCTATAAGCTATACCCCTACCCTAGTACCTCAGGACTCCCTTGTGCATAAATCCTAGTAGGGGGTGGGGGCTTACCCCAAAGCAATTACAGAGACTTTTTTTTTCACTCTAATGAGCCAGGTCTCTGGAAAGCTGAAAATTGAAATGCTAATGGGTAAGCATCTCTTCCCCTGGACTCTGATGGATGAATGTGAGATGTAAGACCAAGGTAGAGCCAGGAAATGGTTTTGGTTACAGGAAGCTGGCCCTGAAATATCACCCTGACAAGAACCCTGATAACCCAGAGGCTGCAGACAAGTTTAAGGAGATTAACAACGCCCACGCCATCCTGACAGATGCCACGAAAAGAAACATATATGACAAGTACGGCTCGCTGGGGCTCTATGTGGCCGAGCAATTTGGGGAAGAGAACGTCAACACCTACTTCGTACTCTCCAGCTGGTGGGCCAAGGTGAGGATGGGGCGGCAGTCAGTGTGAGCTGCTACACTGAAGGCATTGAAAACTCTAGTGCTTAGTAGGACTGCAGGCACTGAAAGATCTGTGTCTCCTTTCTCTTGACACGGTTTCTGGTCTGGAGCTGTCTTCTATGTGCTGTGCAAATGGCATTTAATATTTGCTTTCCTCGTCTGTCAGCCATATACAAAGTCAGAGTGATCTATGCCATAACCCTTAGGTTTAGGAAGCCTGAGTTTGGCTTTTAGTGGTTAGTCTTCAATATTTATAGTTTTAGAGAGAAATCCATTGTAGGTGGGAATTTGTTTGTTTGTTTGTTTTTTGAGACAGGGTTTCTCTGTGGCTTTGGAGCCTGTCCTGGAACTAGCTCTTGTAGACCAGGCTGGTCTCGAATTCACAGAGACCCGCCTGCCTCTGCCTCCCAAGTGCTGGGATTAAAGGTGTGCACCACCACCGCCCGGCTTAGATGGGAATTTAAGAGGGAGAGAGCCATACCATAAGAGTAGGTATGGAAGTCAGCTACATTTCAGACCAGCAGACAACTACATTACAGAAAGTTGGGAGTAAGACTTCAGAGAAAGAGTAAGGAAGCCCAGAGTACCAGAGAAGGCATACTTAGGCTCTGGCCAACATCTGAATTAAAAAAAAAAAATTAGAAAAGAACAAAAGGGAAAGGAAAGTTAAACCTTTCTGAGTTCAGAAAGGCAGGCAAACTCAATAGAATTTCATGGCAGCTTGTGCTCAGTCCCATCTTTACAAATTATTTATTATTCTATTTTTCCTGCCTTCACCCTGCAAGTTCACTCTGTCTACACCTTCTCCTGAAAGATAGATACCCTCAGCATTAGCTATATATTCTGCAGTTCATGTCCTGTTTTCTGTATGGGGTTCTTGTGTTATGGCCTCTGGGCCTTTGAGGCTGTACAGTGCTGGTTTTCTCTTTCCCAGGCCCTGTTTGTTGTCTGTGGCCTCCTCACCTGCTGCTACTGCTGCTGCTGTTTGTGCTGTTGCTTTAACTGCTGCTGTGGGAAATGTAAGCCCAAGGCACCTGAGGGTGAAGAGACAGAGTTCTACGTTTCACCTGAAGACCTGGAGGCCCAGCTGCAGTCTGATGAGAGGGGTGAGTGCCCACCCCAGGACCTTGTGAGTGTGGGGTGGAGTCAGCACTGGCCCTGAACGGTGTCAACTGTCTTGTCAAACAGGAGGGCACTGACACTGTGCCGAGAGTGTTTGTGGTGGCATCTGGGACTGTTGAGGTGTGAACGTGGACACTTGAGGTAAAGCAGGTGCAGGGAGCTGTTCCTGCCCATGAACTGTGGTAGCCATAGATCTGAGGGACCAAAGGTTGGGAGGGTGACAGGCAGGTGGGGAGGGCCGGGGGCTGGTGTGACCTGAGGAAAGTGTGTTGGGTGGAGGTCTGCAAGTAGCCTCTCCCGAGTGTCTGTCCAGGTGGCCGAATGACGTGATGCAAGTACCATGTCGGTGGGCACACTATACGGCTGCTGCCCTTGTGCGATGAGGCTGCCTGCTTACTTTTCAGAGGCTACAGACACACCGATTGTCATACAGCCAGCATCCGCCACAGAGACCACCCAGCTGACGGCTGACTCCCACCCCAGCTACCACACCGACGGGTTCAACTAAATTCAGGAGAGGCTGTGATTAGAGGATGAATCAGCACCTGGCCACTGCAACCTTAGAATCATGAACTGTAGTCACTGAGATGGGGAGGCAACCGTCAACCTGACCTGCTGTGGCTTGTCAGGGCCCCTCCCACCTCCTCTAAGCCCACCCATCTGTCAATCCTTGATACACGAAGTGCGTAGCATGCAGTATTTAAAGCAGTGTAGCTACGGTCTTCTTCTGTTTATCCTTTTGTTTAATAGCATGTATGGGTTATGTTCAGTGTCTGTGTTGTGGATGTGCTGCAGCTGGGCTGAATTAACTGGATGGTAATGTTTTCTTGGGTTTTAAGCCAAGTGGGTCCAGTGAGGTTCAGCTGTCTCCTTGTGCTTACAGGAGTCAGGTAGGCACCTGGAGCTACATCTCCATGTTGGCCTCTGTGTCCTGTGACATGGTCTAGTTCATGGCTCTGATCTCATCCTCAAGGCTGCAGACAGGGTTCTGATTTCACCTGCGAAGGAGGGAGCTGGGCCCCATCCTCCCAGGCACCACCAGCACCAGTCGTTTGCACAGTGTTCGTGTTGGGAAGCTTTCATGGGGTCTCTGCATCATCTCACGCGGCCTTGTGACAGTTTTCCTCTTAGATCTGCTGTGGAGAGTGCAGGTATGCCCTTCTGAAAGTGAGAGCACACTCTGTAGTGTCTCTGTCTTGGGTCTCCTGGCCTTGTGAACTGAAATCTGTCATTGGAGGCATGTCCCTTGCTGGTGTGTGGGAAATCATTTGTCTCTGTTCTGCACCTTTCCAGGTCAAAAGCTGGATTGATGGGGCCACAGCCTCCTTTCCTCATTCCTGGGTCATCTTCCACATTCCTTCAAGCCAACCTTGTTAATCTTTTTTTTTTTTTTTTTTTTTTTTTTTTGGACTTTAAGAACCACAAATGGTAGCACCTGCCACTTAGTCGTAGTCAGAAAGTCTTTGAGTCCAATTGTGGGTGGCATGTAGCTGCTTATAAAGAGTTTGAGTGCCCAGGATCCAGAACCTCCTCCCTGTGCTTGCCAGAGCTCCATCCATCCCCCTTGCCTTCGCTTCCACCTGTCATCACCAATGCCTCTGGCAGAGCTGGAGTGTTGGGTTCCTGGTGCCCCTGACTCAGAAGGGTTGACTTTTAGGGAAAACCTTGATGACAGTTACTGGACCTGGGATGCCAGCTGCAAGCCACAGAATTCCTTTGTGAACTTTTCCAGTCAGTATTCCAGTCTTTGTCACAGGTACCATGGTGGGCAGAGTTGAAAAATGCAGTTACCAGGGATTTCGAACTACGCTACACTTTTACAGTTAGCTGGATTAGCTGTGCCAGACTTCAGTGAGCTGGGTTCCTCCAGAACCTTCTGCTGGCTGCTACTGACCGTCTGCATTTCTAGTACAGAGGAAGAAGGAGAAAGCTCATCTGGTGGCTCAGACAAACCACCATGTGTTTCCAAAGCCACCATCCACCTCCTGGCCCCTGCTCACCAGGGCCTTCAGGGATCAGATCAGGTTGACAGGAAGTTGCAAGAAGAGGTAGCATTGTGAGGACAAACTTGGCAGTGATTGAGGGTATCTATCCAGGTCCTGGGAGACATTGATGCCAGGGTTCCCAGCTGACCCTACAGGAGAACTACATGAGCCAGAAGCTGGCTTCGAAGTCCTACTATGGGTTTGTAAGTTTGTTTTACTCTTTATAGGATTTTAGGGATATTCATTATCATACTGAGTTAGAACAAATTTGTAAACATCAGACCTATGGCTGCATGTAGTGGGACTTACCTGTAATCCCAGCACTAGGGAGGCTGAGGTAGAAAGACCTTGAGTTGCAGGCCAGTCTGGGCTTTAGACAGTAAGACCCCTACTCAAACAAATCTAGTAGAAGAATGAGAAATTAGCGGGGTTGTGGTGGCGCATGCCTTTAATCCCAGCACTCCAGAAGCAGAGGCAGGTGGATCTCTGAGTTCCAGGCCAGCCTGGTCTACAGAACGAATTTCAGGACAGCTAGGGCTGTTACACACTGGGCAATCTGGGGTGCTGGTCCCATTACCCTAGTGCTGGTGCCCTGAGTAGAAAGCTGCAGTCTGGTGGCACATCCTCCTGCCTGCAGCTCTGTGCCCTTTCTCTTACATCCTAGTGAGCAGGTCCTGAACTGGGACTTGTGGTGCTGTTGGATGAGAGCACAGAGGTTGAACCTAGTGTCTTTTTGAATTTGTAAAGCTAAGTAAATCATGTTGAACTTGAAACCATCAATATGTACAACAGTTTCAAGGTGATAATAGTGATTGCCAAGGCCACTGAACTCCCTGACCTATCCCTGAACGCAGACTCCCTTGCAGGGTTTTGCTGAGTTGATCTAAAGTCTCCTTGATTTCATTTGCCCTGACCTAAGCATAACTGGTGAGTCTTAGGATCAGCCTGACTATTCCTGACCAAATACTATTAAATATAAAGACACACACACTCTCCAAACTCCTATACTGGTAGGCAGTGTAGATGGTGCTGTGGTGTATTGCCAAGGGAGTGCTGGAGTCTGTGCATGGAAGTTCATCCAGTGCAGTGGATGCCCCTTAAGAACCAGAAACCGACCACTTCTGACCTACAGAGAGTACTTAGGAGCTCAGCTTGGGGACCCAGCTCACCAAGGCTAGAGTGTAGATTTCTGTTTGTGCCCAATGATGTAGTCTTTCCTTGTCTTCCTTTGGACTGTGTTTTTAAATTACTTTAGATAATTCTGTGCAATGTTTATAACCCTTCCTAGTCTTCTTATGTTCAGTTAACACAGCCAGCACCCAATGGGGACCTGTTAGGAAAAGAAATCAGTGCTTACTGTGGTTAGCAGGAAACTTTCCCAAGTTGTTGGTTACTGGGTTCGTTCCCGAATCGTAAAGCCAAGTCTCTTCTCAGATGTTCAGGTGCCAGGTTTTACTAATATCAGTGCCCCTTGTCCTGCTGACCCATGACTTTTATTCCAGGTAAATCTTGTGCAAAGAAGCTGCCATTGTTGCAGCTGGTAGTCTCCAGTCAATCATTCAAGCTGTCCCTGGAGAGTCTAGGTGCTGTGGTACGGAGAACTGGTGGGCCATGACCATCTTCCTTTGGCTTTCAGTGCACTTTTTACTGAGGGATAGCTGTGAGCAGTGTAAAACATGACTGATCTCATTTTTTTCCCAGGGTTTTGAGCTGTGAACCCATGTGTCCCAGCATTGGCCTGTTCCTTTTATTTTGGTTCAGTTTTCCTCCTATGGAAATGGCAAAAGCTACATCTTTACTATTCTCACAAGCACAGTATGTGTTGTCACATGCTGTGAATGTGGGCTATGGTGTGTGTTGGTGTGTGTACATATGTGTATATGTATATATCAGGCAGCAGGCCTGTCATGCTGCTGTTTGGTGGCAAAGCAACAAGTACAATAAAAGTCGGCTCCAAAACAGCCTGTGGTTTCTTGAAGTGTTGGGCAGGGGTAGGGTCTCTTGGCAAAGCACGAAAGGAAACCCTAAACTTACTATGTACATATAGGTACATGTACTTGAATGCACTGCACTGCATAGGCCCTGGCCAGCATTTGGCTTCAGCTGTGTATGTTGATCACAAGGGTGACCATACCAAATATATCCCTCAGGACCATGCTAGGCTCATCTGATCATCAAATATATGAGGTCTAGGACTTAACTAGAAGCTTTCCTCTCGTGAAACACTAAAATCAATTTATGAGCACCTGTTAAAATCAGTAATCAAGGACAGCCTGGTCAAGGGCCCCATAGGTTGTGCTGCTGGTAGATAGTTTTCTAGGGAAGTGTCTCATGCTAAGTTGGAGGAAGAAATTTTAATTTAAAAACAATTTTTAAGAGCTGAATGTAAGTGCATGGAAAGCCTGTACTAGTTTTACCCATTTACTGAAGTCTGTGTACAGCAGAGTACCAGCTGCTGTCAGCCCAGGCTAACGGACTATGCCTCCAAGGGCCAAGCTGAGAGCTGTGGTGGTTCCGCATGGTGACCTGTCTAAATGTTGACCTAAAATAAAGATAGCTGTTGTAAAATAAATGTTTTCACTGCAGACCAGATGTGTGTTTTATTAGTGATTCCTGCCTAATTCTATTCATGAATTTGGCACTGAAATGGCCCCTGCTGGGTCCCCTGTGGGCTGAGGCCTCATTTCCATTTTTCTGATCTAGCTGTGAATGCCCCCATCAGTTCTGACACCTCATCTCTAAATGCTTTGACCGGAATAAAGAAAAGAACTTGTTAGTCCCTTATGCCTTTAATCCCTGCTAAGGCAGCTGGATTTTGTACACATATATATGTTGGTTTGATTTGTTCTCAGGAACCAATCATCCTGGTTGGACTTGGGTAGAACCCTCCTATGAAGGACCTGGTTCCTACCCAGGTTCTCACAGTATTCCTAGATTCTTCCTCTGGGAAAACCTGGCTGGAAAGAATAATCTATCTTCAGTTTCCTAGCATAAAGTAAGGAATGAATGAGCCATTGTACAGAGCCTGGAGACATGGGATAGGGTCTACTTACCATGTTACAGAGAAGGTACTCCTGACCTCTGCTTTGGTCCTCTGTCACTAGTGCCTGGCTGCCCCTTGGACAAACCACTCACCTTATCTCCCCACCATTGTAAGAGTGCCTCTATTCAGCAACTTCCCGTCCCCATCTCATTACAAGTAGGAAAAAGGCACACACCAAACTTGAATAGGGTTTGGGGGAGCCTGTTTTAGGTTCCTAGCCTACCTGTCACAGTTCAGAGACCCACAGCCCATATCCAGTATCTGTCAGTATGCATTTGTCATTTCATTAGGGTAGAGTCAATATGACAGCAAGATGCCTAGCAGTTTCCAGAGAAGCTTGTCTTACCCTCTAGAGTCTATTAGCAAGGTGGGGCCAGACATGAGACTTTGGTTCTGAGAACCTGAGGCTCTGACCACCTTTAAGCTGGGTTTTCTTCCATGTCTCAGTCCTTGCCATAGCTGCCCACACCCACCAGTTTCTTCTGGTAATGTAAATGTTGGGAGGAAATGATCACAGAGGCTGCCTCCTATAACACTCAGAACCTTAGGTCGCCCTCCCTGTCTCTGGGTCCAAGTCAGGTGGGTATCGAGCCGTGTGGTTCATTCGGAGACTCTACTTCCCTTACATCCATCAGGCAGTGAATGAATAAGCTTCAACTGGAAGGGAAGTAGGATGCAGGGATAAGAATACCTTGTCCCACAGGACAGAAGCTGGACCTTTCACCTTATTCTCAACTTCTTAGGGTTTCTATTGCTGTGAAGAGACCATGACCATGGCAACTCATAAAGGAAGCCATTTAATTGAGGCTAGCTTACAGTTAAGAGGTTTAGTCCCTTATCATCATGGCGGGAAACATGGCAGCATGCAGGCAGGCACGGTGCTGGAGAAGATGCTGAGTATTCTACATCTTGTTCTGCAGGCAGCAGAAGGAGCCTGTATACTGGGCATGGCTTGAGCATATGAGACCTCAAAGCCCACCCCCACGGTGATGCACTTTCTCCAACAAGGCCACACCTAATATTGCCACTCCGTGTGGGCTAAGCATTCAAACACATGAATCTATGGGGACTAAACCTATTCAAACTACTACAAACACCTTGGGGAGACTGCCTTAGCGGAGCCCACCCAGAATACATTCTGCTATACCTTCATTTTCTAAAGCTTTATTTATTTTGTAAACCGAGTATCATTGGTAACATTTTTAAATTCAAATAAGTTAATGTGTTGTCTCTGCAATCCCAGACCAAGAGTCAGGAGGCTGGATAGAAATAAGATTAGCTCAGACTGGGAACTAACCCACAGAGGCTGTCTCTTCCTCATCACTGCCATCAGGAACTGCATCTGTCCCAAAGTAGCGATCGCCAAAATTCCCTGCAAAAAGAAATATCCTTGTGTGACTGGGTCCTCCTAGATCATCAGCCATGCCCCTGGACTATGACAGCCTCACCAATGCCTGGGATGATACGGAAAAGGTCATTGACACGCTTGTCCACAGCTGTGGTGATAATTCTCACACGTGGAAATGCATAGGCCACAGAGTGCACACCCATCTCTGCCATGAGCAGGGATAGCAAGAAGATCTTGTCTTCGGGCACATCATGGTCCTGTGTAGCATGAGAACAGGATAAGTTCCAACACCAAGGGAACCTACCTGCAGCCCATCCAGGTCCACTTACCAGGAGTACACGTACAGCCATCATGGCTGCGGCACCTGTGGATACTGTGCAGTCCATCAGGATCACGTGGTCGTCACTAATATCCTTGGGAAGTCTTAGGTAGTGGAGCTGTAAATGATAGTAAGGTCAGAGTAGGGCTCCCACTCTTCCCCACGGGCTGGGCATCACTGTAACACCCCTTCCCAGCCCTCCCTTGCTGGACACCTCAGGCTCCCCTGTGAGCTGGTTGGTCTGGATGAGGATAGTGCCGATGCGCACATCCTTGCACACAGCACGCAGTGCAGGCTCCATGGTTTCCCCTGCACGCAGAATGGACACGCCGGTGATCTAGCAGGGAATAGAGGCTGAGTGAGCTGCAAGCAGGATGCCTCCAGCCCATAGCCTCCTACCCCAGCAGCTACTGCCCTTACCTGCTTTCCAGCATAGCATTTTCCCACGTAGTCCTGCCCCTGTGGGGTCTGTACAGTGCAGTCCTACATAGTGAGTTGGGGTATCTATGAACAGCCAGAGCTGAGCACCCCCCCCTATCATAAGCCCACACCAGGATGGCAGGACACCTTCCACCCATTCTCCCACAAACCCACACCTGGAAGGGTAGGAAGGATAGTGCATGTTCAATAAGCAGCCGCATCAATCTTTTGGAGTAGAAAATGAATTCATCCCGGCTAGTCTCCTTGTCCCTGATGGTAGAATAAGCAAGCTTTAGAACGGGATGGACCAGAACCTGGGGAGGGGAACAGAATTGGAGGCAGCACTCCATAGGTGGGCCTTTACCTGATGATGGTGTGCATGCCTCGTACCTGTGGTGTACTCTTGAGGACACTCAGTGTCTGGGGAAGGGGATGGCACTGGTGGGCTGAGGCCAACGCAGCCCTAGAGATACAAATTGATCGGAATGTTTTATCCAAAAGTCCCTTTCTAGCCCAGAGTACATCTGAACATCACTGTGGGGACGGGCATGTGCAGGGTGGGAGCTGTCTGCTGGCTATGGCTGACCCAAGAAAAATGCCTTGTCCCCTAAAATGCCAGGCAAAAGTGAGAATGCTCAATTCTGAACACTGAACACACTCTCAGTGAGGCGAATGCTGGAGGGCTGAGGCATGAGGTGTCCCCTCCTAGACTCAGATAAAGTAGAGAGGTCAGACATAGGGAAGAAGGGAGCTTACTGTGGGAACAGATCTCAGCCTCCAAATGGACAGCTTGTCCCCAACTTCTCCTGGGAGCAACATGTAAGCTGTAGGGCCAAGCTCCACTCAGATTCATCCCCCAAGTAGTGTGCAGTCCCTCGGGAGGGAAGGCAAAGCAAGGAGGGCTCAGTGCCAAAGGCTACCCCACCCAAAACCCAAGGACTTGTCAGAGGCAGGAGGGAGGGAGGGCTGGTTAGGGGGAAAGGCACAAACAGTGATCTTGGAAGGGAGGGGTCACTGAAGTACAAAGTGCAGGAGCAGTGCAGGGCGTGGGGCAGCACACAGCGCAGCACAATCAGAGCTTGCTCTGCTCACATATCCCAACGCAGCTTCCTCTGCTCGCCAGGTGAAGAGCGTGTTCAGGGAGGGAACAAGGCAGGAAACAGGTTTACAAAGAGGAAAAGAACAGAGAGAAGAACACTTAGTGGGGAGATCAGCCAAGTCCCTACAGAAGGTACCCTGTGGGCTACCAGCTGGCTGAAGACTTGAGGCAGGAGGCTGGCAGCTGTCTTGGCACTGACATCCTTGGTGCCTGAGGGTAGAGCACCACCTACACCCAGACGTTTTTCCCTTCTGCTCACCAGTAACTTCCTGGAGTTGGAGGAGACCAAGGGGGTCAGCCGCCACGTCTTTGGCTGACCAAAAAATGGAAAGTGGAGCTGGCTGTGCCTGGAGATTTTTCTCAGAATTGAGGCTTTATAAGAGCCCTGGCACAGGTCTGTGGCACCCTGGTCTTGGTGAGGCCAAGTGGAGACTCATGCAAGGACAGGAAGCAGGGCTGTTTAGATGGTCCTGGAGGCATTTCCAACACTGGCTTAGAACTCCTGGGGCATCCAGTGGGACAGAGTGGCTCAACTGGATCTTCCCAACTCTGAGGAAAGCTGGGAAGAAGGGTGGGTCCCTGGTGCTACCAATGACTCTTGCCTGGGCTCTGATCAGCAGTGGATGATAACGGCATAACAGCCTATTCCAGCTTCATGCTGCAATTGCTCCTTCTGCCTGAGTTGTGCTGCAGCTTGAAGACTAAGCTAGGAAAGGGCGGGGCCTAGGTGGAGAAGGCAGAGCCAAACCCTCACTCCCCACTCCCCAGAGAGAGTCAATGGAGCCTACGGCCCATTGTACGGTTCATTTTACAAGATACGTCTGCCTAGATGCAGAGCCAGGCTTTATGATTGCAGAGACATGTCAGTGCGGTCCCTGTCTTGGATCATGAATGACAGTGCTGGCCCAGGAGAACAGCTTTGTTCTCTGTGGCTGGACCCCAAGTTAGCCTGTATGGGGAAAAAGCCTCCATGAAACATCTGTCCAGGACAGGTAAAACATAACCCTGAGAAAGGCCAGGCGGTGGTGGCGCGCGCCTTTCATTTCAGCATTCCAGAGGCAGAAGCAGGTGGATCTTGAGTTTGAGGCCAGCCTGGTCTAAAGTGAATTCCAGGTCTACATAGAGAAGCCCCGTCTTGAGAAAAACAAAACAACAAAACAACCCCCCTCCAAAAAAAAAAAAAAAAAAAACCCTGGGAAAAATTCCTTAATTTCTTGGTACCTTAGTGTTCTTATCTGCTAGCAAGGGGAGCAGCAGCAAGGCTGCTAACCACTCTACCCCTGTGGTATGGACTGACTGTCTGCTTGGCTAGGTGACAGCTAACCTGGAGTTCTATGAAGATGTTGGAAATGCCTCCATCTCTGCAGAGAATTGTGAAGTCTTACCTGACGCTGAGTTCACGCTGTGGCAGCAACACAGGGAGACACAAGGGAACGGGTGATGCATCAGTGACCAGGGCAAGCAGCCAGGCTACCCCTAACCCCAGTGATAGACATCCACAGCCCCATGTGGAAATAGCTCCTGCAAACTACAGGAGGAGGCAAGATTCTAAGGACCTCTAAAGTGGGGACAGGCTGGGCTGGGACCCATGGCTCTGGGCTGCAGTAGTAGTGCCAAGGCAGAACTATAGCCAGACACCACAGCACAGCCATAAACCACCTAATGCCAGCCCTATAGTGGGAAAATATCACTTGTAGAGTGACCCACTCAGAAAGGGAAGACATGGGACTCAGTGCTGAAATCTATAATCCTAGACTAGTGGTTCACCCTTGTTACTCTCAGGGCTGGCAGGGACAGGAGTGCGCCCTTTCATGCATGGCCGGGTCCCCGTGCCTATCACAGAGGGCTGGGCCATTTAAATAAGCTTAGGAAGCAGGCTCAGCACACTTGAGAGTCAGTACCTGTAGGGAACAGTGGATGTGTGGGGTGGAGTGAGCAGGCTGCTGAGGGGCAGCAGAGAGACTTTGGGTATTATCAGGCTGACTAACCTCTTCCAGCTGGCTGTGAACATGCTGCACAATCAGGTCAATGGCTACTGTGTTCCCGCTCCCTGGAGGGGGAGAAAGAGATGATAACTCAGAAGCTTGCTGGCCCTTCTGCCCAACTGGCAGGAAGACAAGGCTGGCAGGCTCACCTCTGGGCACTACAATATCTGCCAGGCGCATGGTGGGCTGGATATACTGATCAAAGGCAGGCTTGACAAACTTGTTGTACTGCTTAATGACGCCCTCGATATCCCGACCTCGCTCGCTGATGTCCCGGCGTAGCCGCCGTACCAGTCGGATATCAGAATCTGTGTCTACAAAGATCTTCATGTCTAGGAGCTGGGTGGGGACAACAAGCCAGTGCACAGGGTTGGGGCAGGCACCAGTGGCACCATCAATAGAAGCCAGAATCCACAGAGCCAGAGTGGTAACATGATCAGCTCATGGTGTATGGGCCGTGATCACTGGGATCAGCTGCCTACAGGGCACCCATAGGCCTAACCATTAGTGTATGTAAGGGGCATTCGTAGGAAGTATGCGTTAGGACGCAGGTGGGTGTGGGGTACAGAATGGAGACAACTGACAGACAGACAGAATTGGGACTTGGCAGGATGATGTACATATTACTCATTAAACCGCCCATGGACACCGGAGAAGTGGGGCTTTGAGAGTTCAGGGTGTGGCCTCCTCCAGTCAGCATGTGATAGGTGAACACTGAAGGAGCCATGTGGGGGAGTGGGGCTGCCATGTGGAGATGGTAAGAGTCCTCTTGGCCTGGGTCAGGGTCTTGCAGCAAAGTCCCTCAAACTCACTGACTTTAAGTCCTTGTTTGTTCCTCAACAAGGAAGAATCTCAAGAGCAGGGGAAATAGAAGTATAGCTCTCAACATCCCATATCAAGGAAACTATGGTCCCCAGAAGCCACACCCTACTGCAGTGGTCAGTTAGCTAATGGTACAGAACAGTTGTGAATGACTAGGAGACACCAGGAGGGTTCATCTAGAGGCATCTGATAGGGAGCAATCTGTTCAGAGAGCACAGAGCATGGAGGCCGTGGGGATGGGGCAGGGCGTTTAAAAGATTTGTGTTTCCAGGGATGCCTGTGGAGTGGGTGCTCCCAGCAAGCTCTCACCTCCAGCAGTGTCTTGTCAGCAAAGGCCATGATACCCTCAAAGATGATGACATTTGCACCATATAGTGTTTTCTGCAAAGGAACCCAGGGAGTTTCAATGTTCAGCTCAGGCCCCTGCAGCCTCTGGAAGAGCCCAAGACCATGAGCCTACCCAGTCCTTTTTCCGGCTATGGGTGGTGAAGTCATAGATGGGTATTTGGACGCTTCTGCCCTGCTTTAGTTTCTTGAGGGTTGAAATGATGAGATCAAAATCGAAGGCATCAGGGTGGTCAAAGTTGAAATTGTTGCAGGCAGCCTGTTCCTGCTGCTGCTGTGTCAGAACCTAGGGGGGCATGATGAAAAGGCCTACGTTTGTAGGGGCAGAGGGGTTACAAGAAGGAGGTACTCTAGGGGAGATGAGTAGGGCCTCACCTTATAGAAGGAGTCCATGGACAGTAGGACCACCCAGGGTACATCTAGCGCTTCAATGATCATCCTGGCTACAGTGGTCTTCCCAGATGCACTGCCACCTCCCAAGCCTGTAGGTGGAAAGTTACCTTGCAATTAGTTGCACTGGGCTGACCATGTAGACTGATCTCCAAGGTGCCTTCCCACACCGCTATTACCAATGGCAAAGGCCTCCTTGGACTGTGTGCCATGTTCATTGTACCATGGTGGCCGCCCAGCTGTGTAGATGGTACGTTTGCTTGTGCGAAGCAGGGGTGGCTCTGACTTGCACTGGCTGGTAGTGCGCTTCCGGGGTGAGCGCCCAGTACCCACTGGTGGGAGGAGTCTGTCCAAGGACCCTGCATTGCTGCTGTGAAGAGGAATGTGCTCAGCCTCAGTCAACAGTTGTCAATCTCCCTGGTCATGCCCAAGTGGGACAGGTACAATATGGGCTCAACTGGGGAGAGTGTGCCCAAGAAACGTACCTGTAGCTGGTCCAAGGAGTTAATGGGGCCACAAAACAGACTGTTCACACAGCAAGGACAAGGGACAACAATGAGTGGCAAGAGGACACAGGAGGGTATACACAATCTCTGAGTCACAATCCTATCCCTCTGTGGACTATGATGGGTAGGGCCTCATGCCCAGGAAATGAATACTCAAGGATAAGGAAGATCCCATTAAGTACTGTGCCCCTTTCCCTAACATAGTCCA
Organism: Ondatra zibethicus; assembly: GCA_004026605.1. Taxonomy (NCBI): domain Eukaryota; kingdom Metazoa; phylum Chordata; class Mammalia; order Rodentia; family Cricetidae; genus Ondatra; species Ondatra zibethicus. The sequence continues at coordinate 32,579 of PVIU01009007.1, read as the reverse complement.
GTCACTGCTGCCTGTAGGATGGTCGCTGCCCCAGGAGGCGAGAGTACAATGTACTGGCCACATGCCAGTGACCAATCATATGTTCTAGGAACTTCCCTGGGCTGGTACCTCATCAAGAAAAGTAGGAAAGAAAGAAGGGAGGCTAGAAGACCCATGAAGAACCCACTTTTTAGGGATGGAGAGATGGCTCAGCGGTTAAGAGCATTGCCTGCTCTTCCAAAGGTCCTGAGTTCAATTCCCAGCAACCACATGGTGGCTCACAACCCTCTGAAGTGAGATCTGATGCCCTCTTCTGGCCTGCAGGCAGACACACAGACAGAATATTGTATACATAATAAGTAAATAAATATTTAAAAAAAAGAACCCACTTTTCAATATGACTCCTTCTGTGCTCCCAAACCAGACACCTCCAGCAGCCTGTAAATGCCACCTGTGTGGCTGATGTGTGTATGAGCACACACGTATGCACGTTATGTGGTGGTGGTTTGAAATGGTGACCCAAGATAGAGAAGGAAAGACTAACAAAGAGTGCAAGAGAGAAATGTAACAAGAAGGTTGGAGTAGATCTGTACCTTTGTACACCCATAGCCTACCACTCATGCTAGGTGGGCACTCAGAACCCTGCTGATACCGCAGTTAGTCTGCATTTCTACATGGGGCCAGTTCCAGCCATGGCCTTCATATCTGAGAATGAGCAGTGTGGTGGGTTGAATAAAGAGGCCCCCATAGTCCCATAGGGAGCTGACACTATGAGATGTAGCCTTGTTGGAGAAAGTATGTCACTGGGTCCCTGGCGGTGGGCTTTGAGGTTTCAGAAGTTCAAACCAGGCCTACTGGCTCACTCTCTTCCCGCTGCCTGTGGATCCAGATGTAGAACTCTCAGCTACTTCTCCAGCACCGTGTCTGCCTCCATGCTTCCTGCCATGATGATAATGGACTAAATCTCTGAACTATAAGCCAGCTCCAATTAAAAGTTTCCTTTTATAGAGTTGCTGTGGTCATGGTGTCTCTTCACAGCAGTAGAAACCCTAAGACAAGCAGTGTCTGCTACATCACCTTTCTAATACTTGCCGCTTTTCCTGAGGTACAGCCCGATGCAGAAGTGCTAAGAGAAGGCTGGAAAGATGGAGGACCCAGGTTCAATTCCCAGCACCCACATGGCAGCTCACAACTGCCTGTAACTCAAGTTCCAGGGGACCTGACACCCTCACACAGATACACATGCAGGCGAAACACCAATGCACATAAAATAAAAATAAATCTTAAAAAAATTAATTAAATTTAAAAAGTGCTAAGAGAATAAGACATATGCTTAACAGAGGCACTTTCTGGCCAATTGCCTGAAAGGAAACCTGGGTAGGTCACATGATCCCTGCCTCAGCTTTCAAACTTCTCAAGAGGCTCACAGGCTTCGCCTGGCATGCTGTGTCTTACCCATGTGGGGTCAAACTGAACTGTGTCCACTGATGATACAAGATAGTGTTTGGTGGGCAGGAGGGCTATAGAAATGGCAGATGGACGTGCCCGTCTAGCTCCTTGTGTGATGCCTCCTACAGTGGCTGGTAAAGTCTGGAGTACCGCAAGAGAAAGAACACTGTATGGAATACCGGGTAAACCTGAGGTGAATGAGGTAGATTGGCAGGCCCAGATGGGAACAAGTATCTCTAGGGCACGGATTCTCTGTGTTGCTTTGAATCCTGTCCTGGAACGAGCTCCTGTAGACCAGGCTGGCCTCGAATTCACAGAGATCCGCCTGCCTCTACCTCCCCAGTGCTGGGATTAAGGGTGTGCACCACCACCACCTGGCTTCTAGGGCACTCTTGGGTAAGGAAAGTACACTATAATGGAATATCAAGCTGGTGGTGGTGGCGCACGCCTTCAATCCCAGCACTCTGGAGGCAGAGGCAGGCGGATCTCTCTGAGTTCAAGGCCAGCCTGGTCTACAAAGTGAGTTCTAGGAGAGTCAAAGAGACAAAGATATACAAAAATACAATTAGAAACCCTGTCTCGGGCTGGAGAGATGGCTCAGTGGTTAAGAGCATTGCCTGCTCTTCCAAAGATCCTGAGTTCAATTCCCAGCAACCACATGGTGGCTCACAACCATCTGTAATGAAATCTGGTGCCCTCTTCTGGCCTGCAGGCACACATGCGGACAGAAACTGTACACATAATAAATAAATAAATCTTTAAAAAAACAAAAACAAAAACCCTGTCTCAAAAAAAAAAAAGAAAGAAAGAAAAAAATATGGTTCAGTTTACATAAAAGCCAATAGATGAAAGATGTGCACTTAGGGACTGAGAACATAGCTTAGTAAACAAGTCTGGGGCCTGATCCTCAGTATACCCTGAAACATGCTCACCTGAGTGCTCATCATGCCAATGTCTATGAGAAAGGTGTGTACTCAGAAACCCTGAAACCAAATATGCCAGTATAATAATCAGGATTTCCCTGGAGACCACAATTTGGGACAGGAACTTCTGTCACATTTGAATGCTTTACGAGTACAATCCCTCTTATCAAAACAGAAGCTGGGTTTGTCTAGGAAGCTCTATGACTGCTGCCTCACAACCTTCAGTGTGGTGCTTCCCAGGGCTAATGTACCAGGATGTGGCCCGAGACAGCTTCTGTCTACCTCTGGATGGCCCAGTCTGGGGACAATGATGTTCTCAGCTGGATAATCCTTCCTAGAACCAGAAAGATTGTGGTTGTGTGCACATGAGTGAGGGGCAGTGGAAAGAATGGGTAAAAGCCCAACATGTAACTGGTTGTACTGGCAGCTCTGAAAGGTACAGGACAACACAGACACACGTGAGCATCATGAAAAGAGCCCATCTGGGGGCTGGAGAGATGGCTCAGTGGTTAAGAGCACTGACTGCTCTTCCAGAGGACCAGGGTTCAATTCCAGCACCCACATGGCAGCTCACACCTGTCTGAAGATCCAGTTGCAGAGGATCTGACACCTTCACACCAATGCACATAAAATAAAGTTAAATAAACCATAAAAATATTTAAAAAAAAAAAAAAAAAAGAGCCCATCTGTATCCAACCAGGAAAACACACTGCATTCATCCTTGGGGACAAAGACAATAGGCCTGCTTGTTTCTATACCATCCATCCGTACCAGAGCTCAGAGAATGAGCACAGGGAATAATTAGTCAGTCTGTTACTTTCAGCCTCACCTCCACTGCTCTGGAGACAAGTGCAGGAGCTGGGAGCATGGAGCTAGGCATAAACAACACATCTGAACACGGACACCTGAGTCTGCCAGTCAGGGGTCTTAGGGACAGATAGCATGTGAGGGACGAAGGTCATGAAATGATGAAGCTTACTGAAGGGGCATCACCTGCATCCTAACTCAGGCCTGCCTGAATGGCTCAGTCAGAAAGGAAGACAACTGTAAACCCAGACAATGAGGTCGCCAGATCCCCAGACAGAGGGTAACTGGTTGGTCACCTGAATATACTAATCCGTCCACAGTAAACAAATGGATATGTGAAGCTTATCTACTGGGCTGTCCTTTCCACTGGGCAAGAGTTGGGGGGGCCCCAGCTAGAGGAAAGAGCAGAGATTCCCTAGGGTTCCAGACTGAGTCTTGCCTTGGTCTCTAGAGGCAACATGACTACAGCACCAGTAAACAAAAAATCAAATTCAGGTCCTCTGTCTCCCCACTGGGCCTCCTCCACCTTCCCCAGGGAGCTGTCAACTACTCCAAGGCAGAGCATCTGACTTGCAAGAGGGCCGAACAACCTGATAAAACTCCTAGCACTGCCTGCCTGTAGGCTGTGCCCTGGGCATCACTGGAAAACACAAGTACACACAAAGCCAAAATACTCAGACAGAAATGGAGCAAAGGAGGTAACAGGCTGAGGGTGCTTTCCAGATCTCCCTGATTTTCAAAGTACCAGCTTCCCTGGGGAAATTAAGTTCCCCATCAGTGACTCTTCACCCTGGTGAAGATCCCTTCCAAGGCTTGTGCTGCTGATGGGCAGAGTGCCCAGGTGCAAGCAGATCATGGAGAACTTGGCCAGAAATCTGCCTCATGCTATGTCTGTACCTAGCCCAGCTCCCTGTCCTCCTCAAAGTTAATAGCTGTCTCCTGGAGCCAGAGATAAGGCATCACCCCATTTCTCAGAAAAGGTGCCTCTTGATGGGAAAGTAGTTCAAAACTAGGGTTTCTGGCCTCAACAACAAAAGTTCATTTGTACAAACAGAATTAAGAGACACAGCAAATGCAACACGCTACCACAACCCACAACCCCAAGCCAGCCATATCTGCAGCCCTGAGCACTGTTCAGCTCCCAGGAGTACCTGCTGGCTTGTTTTCAGATATCCAATGCATCACACAAGTCAGGAGTGGTCAGTATCACTGAGAAGCAGGGCTCTCGTCAGCAAGGACTCTGCTGCAACTCACCTGCCTTCTGCTCCAAGAGTCCAGCACCCTGAGATCCTGATGCCAGGGTAAGCTGGGGGGCTGCTCATTGCCAAGGATGCAGGTAGGTACAGAGGGCTCAGAGGTGGGTGTTCCTGGACAGTGGGATGGCCCAATTATGTGTGGTCTAGGTGCTAGCAGTGAGATTATCACTACCCCTTAGAATTACTGTTGTCCCCAAGGACAGCTTGGGATTTCTGGCCGCCTGAACTAGTCCTCCACAGGTGGAATCACTCCTGTGGACAGCACAGTAGGAGAGCTAGGTGGTACTGGACCTCTAGGCTGGCAGCAGTAGCTTACTATATACAAGGGGTGGGGCACAGCAGCTAGGTAGCTCCAGGAGCCCTACTGCACTAAGGGAACACAATGTTAGTCTCAGAGGCCAAGGCCACATGTATAAGAGGATCATCCTGTTAGGGCTCATGTACCAGATATTAATAGTACTGACTCTGGCCTGCACAATCCCCAGGCCAGTTGGTGTGAAGTGTATTTCAGTGTTAGCCAGTATGCTCATTGGCTGGACTTGCGAAGGCCCACTGTACTCTAGTACCTTTTCCCCGAATTTCCGAATGCATACACAGCGAGACAAGGAAATCTGAGGTCCCTCCAAACCAGGATGAATGTCAGTGCTGAGTTGGTTGGCTCTCCCCTGGCCTCAAGGTGCCTCCTACAATGATAAACAAATCTGAAACTCTACCCTAGCATACCCAAGAATAACTGTGCCACCCCCCACCTTACAGAGGCTCCAGCGAGTCCTATGGTCACCCAGGCCTCATCAGTCAGCAGGGAAACTGCCACCTTCATGCTCACAGCATAGAGATAAAGGGAAGATTTGGTCCCAGCCTCAGCTGAAATCTTTACTGACTTAAGATCTAATCAGAGAAGTTCTGCTGTTCTTGGAGTTCTTTTCCAGGGGTGGGTTGGCCTTACTGCAACCTTATCTTACCTGGCTGGCCTCTAGCACAAAGACGGTCTGGCAGGCGCTCAGGAAAAAGGAAGTTTCCAAGTGGACTTCACACACCTAAAAAGGAGCCAGTCGGGGAGCACCTTGAAGGCAGCTCTTCTCACTATCTAGGTAATTCATGGATATGTCTACATCCCTACTAGACACCTGGAACAGGACTGGAGCCTGTGTATGTTTACATGTACGTGTATGTGTTTAGAGGTGGTCCCTCCGCCTCCACTCTCAGGTGGTTGGCTGGGTATGCCCTAGGATTGCTCTGGGAGGCTAACGTTGTACTGGGCAAGGATGCAGAGTCAAGGGGTCGTAGGGGATCAGTTCACAAGTTTAGCTGGCTGATCACAACAGAGAATCCTGTCATGTTCTTTGAGTACCCCATCAGGTGAGGATCAGGGAGTAGAAAAACAGGCCACAGGTCTGTGGGAAGCTAACACTATGCTGGTCTTAGAAAGGGAAGGACTAATTCCAGGTTTGTTACTGTTAACAGAATAGATCCCTCATTACCTATTGATTTACTAGACTTGGCCCCAGAACATCAGACCCTGACCCCTGAACTTCAGCTTAACCTAGGATATACCAGGCTACCTGGCTAATAACTCTGACCCCTGAGGTTTCCTCCTTTTAGGCCTCCAATTTAGGTCTCAGGGTTGTCTGAGGTAGGAAGTAGTGTTGGAAGCTGCCACTCAGTCTTCATTTCCCCCTGGCTACCCACTAGGTGACAGCTCTGTCAACTATGGCTCAGATGCCATCACTCACCAGGGAGTTGCTGCAGACTGCTATCCTTATCAAGGAAATAGGGGTTACTGAGGATCTCATTGATAAGGAACCTACATATGATGACATCATGGAAATAGAGCTGCCCTATAATTTGCTTCCCCTATGTCTGAGAAACCAGAATCAAATGTCTACAGCAGGGTCTGAAGAGAGGAAGGCTCATCACTTGGACCACCAAAGGACTAAGAAAGGTGTCAAGGTTCCTCTGCCATCACTAGATCTATAGTCAAGCTACCCCTTCTGGTGCTTCTATGGAAGGCCTGCAAGAAGGGAATGGTTCGGAGATAGTCACCAAGGCCACAATCACAAGACAGACACAGGACTGGGAGATTAGAGGCTTCCACGGCCCACTTGCCACACTGTAAGCCTTCACTCACACACCCAAGACTCTGGGTGGGCACCATTAGCTTCTCTCCACTCTCTATAATCTCAGCCCAATATCCATTTTTCCAGGGCAGTCTGTATCTTCTTAGGGTGTTTCCTCAGAAACCCTCGGACGATGTGGCCATGACCTCTTTGCTTCTGATTATATCGAGACATTCTGAACTATAAAGTATCACAAACTCAGCCTTGTTAGACCAAACCAAGTCTTTCAGGCTACCAGTTAGAATGCCTTGGAGTGTGTGAACTAGCCGGGATTGGCCTTTTCCACCTTAGCACCTGCCGACCCGAAGTCGTCCGGGCTCACAGTTCCCTAAGCGGTGCTCCTAGATCCTAGAGCCGGAACAGACCGAAAGAGGTGCCACACGAAGTTCCAAGCGCGGTCACCACCCCCTGGCGGCCTGGAGTTACTACTCGTGATGATCAGGCCGAGCCCTCTCCATGCTCCTAAAAGCCTCGAAAGGGCCCCCAAACTCTCGAGCAGGTGGAGATCACCACCCCATCCTACACTCACAATTACCACTGGCCACCAGGTGGGTATGAGCTGGTGAGATCAAATTCGAGGAACTCAGAAGGTCGAGCACGCCCACCACCCACCTGAGAGCCTAGAGTCAAGTGCGCAAACGCCAGGGACAGAAATCCAGGCCACACAGGTCAAACGGGTTTCCACTCTCCGCGCCTCCAAAAGCTAAGGGCTAAGGCCAGTTCCGCCTTCCGTCCTGCTGGGGCCCTCCAGGCCACCTGCCACCTCCCTCTCCAGGAGGCCCCAAGGCTCCGAAAACCGCCAAAACCTATCCAGGAACCACGCGGCTGTGGACACCGAGCTGCCCATCTGCGGAGACACCGCGGAACCACCCGGGCTTTAAGAAGGGATGCAAGCCGGTGCGCTGACCCCTCCCCAAGAGGCGAGCGCGGCCCCTGCCTTATCCAGGCCTGCGCCTACCGGTCCTCACACGCGGTCTCAGTTTGCTCGGCCGGGCGGCCAGGCACGTCTGGGGCCACAGCGGATTGTAGGGGGGAAGGGGCAGCGTCCGCGGAGGCCGGCGGCGAAGCCATAGCGTTCCGAACTTGGCGGAGGCCAGGGAAGCGCGCAGGAAGTCTGGCACGCTACGGACTACGAGACCCACAAGGCCATGCGGCAAGCCTAGGGAAGGGCCCGGGCCTCAACACAAACTCAGCGGCACAAAAGCCCTGGGGGGGAAAAAATCAATAAACATTTATTTGATACAGTAATTTTAATACATACAGTTGACGGCCCACCACCGCACCACTCCGGGCCAGGGGATGAGGATGGGGACAGATGATCACAAGGCGGGCAGGACCCAAGCTCACCTCAAAACATCTTGCAAATAAAACACTTTGTAGATAGAATATATATGCATGTATATCTATGGTTACAAGTGATAGCCAGAAATGCACTTGTGTAATGAGAACTGCATTAAAACCAAACCAAGGAACCCAAAGTTTAGGAGGCGCTGCAGTCAGGTATGAGGGGTGACCTGGGAAACCAGGCCTCCAGGGCAAAGGGCCTGGGCTCCACCCAGCAGGGGAACCCAGGAACTACTCTCCACTTAGAACCACCATAGGGACAGGAAGGCCCCAAAGTCCCCAGGAGGCACCAATATCTGCCTGTAATAGGAACATAAAGTGCACCCTGGTTCTGCATGAAATGTCTGCCCTTGGCACTTTTCTGTTTTTTAGGGCAGGGCAAGCACTGAGCCAGAGGTAGATCTGTAGAGACCCTGACTTTTGCATTTTGCCAAGGACCGAGGGTTTGTTTGGGCCTCTAAGTCCAAGCCCACCATCTCCTGGAGATCTGCCATGATGGTTCCCTCTTACTGAGGGTCTGTGTAGGCTGGTGGTTATCTTTAGGCAAGAGTAGGGGGGTGGGCAAACTGATGAACCCTGCCCAGGGAGGGCCTTACCACCTTGGAAGAAAGCTTTATGAACTAGCTTGTCAAAACCCCTTACCAGCCACCACCAGCTGGTACCTATCCAACTGCTCCGTGACAGCTGCCCTCAAACCCACCTCAAAGACAAAGGAGTTAAAGTGCTAAACATCAAGTTACCAGAACCCCGAGTCCCATATCAAAGCCTATGTCTGGGCTTTGAGGCATGTCCTGGAAAACAGCCCCCAGCAAACCCAGGTTCTACTTCTTCCTACAAGTGCCAAGTACCTGAGAGGCTGGGGTGGATGGTCACACCCCACAGAAGTGTTGTGAAAGTGCACTTGGGCCCCATTCCCTTCCACAATTGCACACCACCACCCAAAGTCCCAGCCTACCCATTGACCTTTGACACTGGATCTTACCCACCTCTGCGGCCACCCTCTGATCATGTCAAAGGTGTGTAGGAATTGAAGAGTCCATTAGACAACCCCAGCATATCATGCCAGGGCTGCCCAGAGTCAGAGCCTTCCTAGACAGGAGTGTACAAGGATTCCATCCCAAATCTCCTTGGCACCCCTCCCACTTGAGGTGAAGGGGCAGGTGCCAGTTAGTACTATAGCTCAGCTCTACCTTCGGCACCAGGAAACCCTTAGCACCAAAACATAAAATTTTGAGTTTTGTATAAAAAAAAAAAAGATTTTTTAAAAAAGGTTGCTACTTGTCACAGCAACAAGACTGGCATCAACAACATCCAGGAGACACACACGGGCAAATATCAAAATTCACATCATCCAGGATCAGAAACACAGGCCTCAGCCCAACCCTATCCACACTGGAAAAAGCCTGTTCTCACCCCTCCAACCTTCTGGTGTGGCTCACAGAGTGGTGGGGCAGAGTTAGAAAGTAGAACCAAGGAGGCCAGATCTCTCTTCCAGGCCTTGTCCAACCTGCAGACCCTGTTATCCTCAGGGCCCCTAAAGGGGTGGGATCCAGCCTAGAGCTGAGACCCCATCTTTCACTATCCTTCAGTTTCTGTATCAAATGACTGACTGCCACTAGATACTGAGGGCAGATAAAGCAGGGGGGGGGAAGAGGGCTTCCACAGAACTGGGCTTATGGGCCCACCCAGCATGGCAGACATAAGCAGTCTCTCATAGGTGCTCTTGGGCTAGAGGCTCCTTCTGGCCAGCCTCTGCTTCACATGGCTGTGGCCCCAAGGAGGTATCCCTTAGAGTGCCAACAACAAGATCAGAACTAGAGGCTGGAGGTGGAGCATTCTAGTCCTTTGCTCTCAGGTTGGTAGCTATTGGTCTGGGCCTCCCTGAAGGTAGAACATACAGAGTTCTTTCCTTGCCTGGAAGGCTACATACTCCACCATGACAACGCCAGTCAGTGGGGTGAGGCCTGACACACAGCAGGGATGACAGAGCAGGGGAGCAGGCCCAGAGAGGTAGAAAACATAAGCAAGGGGTCGTAAGTGGATGCGAAAGGACAGATGGGTGGGTGGCTGTCAGGGCAGCATGGCAGTAGCTAGACAGGGTCTGTCCTGGGAGGTAGCTGGGAACTGGAGATCCAGTGTTGGGTGGATGTGAGGCCTAAGTGGTGGCAGCCAGGCTGCTCAGGTGCCTCATCAGCCCACAATTATGGGTCACCAGGAATGTCTGAGCCTTGAGGAAGTCAGAGTGGGGACCCTACTGGGCCAGAGGGAGGTGGAGAGAGGGGCCATTTGGCTGTTCAAGCACATTTCATGCCCCATGGCGCCAAGGTTCTAGATTCTGCCAGGTCCAAGAATGTCCTTGTAGGGATGGCTGGGGCACCCCAGCCTATTGCACTTTTGCTGCTGCCCCTGGCACTCCTGGGGAGCCCCACCTAGCCATGTGAAGTAGCCTAAACAGGGGGAAGGACCACTTTCAGGGAGATCAGAGTGGTTTGCCAACCCTCTGGACAGATGGGTGTGTGTGTGGAGGTGGAGGACAGGTCTGGAACTGGCTCCCCTAATTTGGACAAAGTTGGGCATGGTGGCTAGGCCCTGTGCACTAGGCTCACTTTTCAGGCGCCTTCCCAACTCCAGTCTTCTTCCCAGTGGAGCCTCGGGCCCCCCTGTCTCTGCTTCCTGGGGGCCAGTCATCCCTGTTAGGTGGCAGTTTAGATGCTGGCTCCTCAGAGGACCGTTCTTTGGGCTTGCGGCCCCGCTTCTTTCCTCCGGACAGACTTTTCTTCTTCTCTTTTCTAGGCATCAAGGAGTCCTGGCTCCTGGGTTTAGGAGGTGGGTCAGCTGAGGTCCGAAACCAGTTCTAGGGAGAGAAAGCTTGCAATCAAGACTAGGGACCTTGATCCAAAGCTACAGAACTCTTTTTTTCTGTTAATTTTTTTCAAAGATTTATTATATACACAGTGTTCTGTCTGCATATATTCCTGAATGCCAGAAAAGGGCACCAGATCTCAATATATAGATGGTTGTGAGTCACCACCATGTGGTTGCTGGAAATTGAACTCAGAACCTCTGTAAGAACTGCCAGTGCTCTTAACCTCTGAGCTGTCTCTCCAGCCCTAATTTTTTTCATTATTATCTTTTTATTGTTGTGTGTGTGTGTATGGGGGTATGTGCATGTGAATGCAAGTGCCTATGGAGGCTGGGGAGCCAGAGCTATAGGCAGTTATCAACCTTTTGATGTGTGCTGGGAAACAAACTCTGGTCCTCTGGAAGAGCCAGAGGTACTACTCTTAACCACCGACACTGTTTTCCAATCCATTTAAGTTATTTTTTGGTCAGGCATGCAACTACTAGAAGTGGCTCAAGACAGGGTTTCCCCTGCCTTGGGAGACTCCCCTCAGTGGCTAGGTACCAAGATGGGGCATTTTGCTTTTTCTTTTTTCTTCAAGATTTATCACCCCATGCTCTTGACACTTCAGGGAAGTGAAATGTATTTTGAGAGGACACCAGATTTCTCAGAGTATACCATCTGAGCCACCTGTTCTCTACAGCCCACCCCCAAGGCCAGTCTCCAGGCCTACAAGCCCAGAAGATAACTTTCATACCTCTGCATGGGTCTTAAGGATGTGGTACTTGACACCGCTCTCAGAGCTGAACTCTTTGGGACATAGCAGGCAGCGGTACTTCCCCACCAGATGGTCCCCCTGCAATGCACAGTGGTCCAGTACCCAACCTTCGGAAGATTCAAAGCACCCACATCTGGTCCAAGCCCTTATCCTGCTGCTAAAAGGTTAGGACTGGGGTCAGCTAGAGAGAAGCTGTACTGTCTTCTTGGATGTGTGTCAATGTTGGGTTTAGGGACTAAAACACTACCCTGCAATAGGATTATTAAACCACCCCTGCTACAAGAGTAGGAAATAAGAGGAGGATGGGACGAGGCAAGTGCTGTATGGATGGATCAAAGTCCTCATCTCAAGTGTGCCCTCTGCTCAGGTCAGGATGAGCACTTTTACCACATAAGGAGAATCCAGAGCAGGATTTGGAACCAAACAACTAAAGTAAGGAACAGAGAGGGATTCTGGGCCCCCTGTTGAGTACCTACTAGTCTCTGAGAGCATTTGCAGTGGACAGGGTAGGGGTCTTACACCTAGACAGGTGAACCATTGGCAAGAGAAAGCTGGGGGTGCTCAGTGCCCCACCCAGCTGTTGGGGATAAAATCCCAGAACTGACCTTGCTGCAGCTGGCAAGATGGGCCTTGAGGCCGGACACACTGGAGTAGATGGCTTCACAGCACTGCAGGCAGGAGACAGCTGTGGAAGAAGCCCTCCCACAACTCCACACAAGGGACATCCCACCCTCAACTCCAGAGTACTCTGGGGCTTCTCTGAGGGCAGGTCCCTGAAGTCCTGGATTTTGGGCAGGGTAAGTAGATGGGTCCCCAGGCTGAAGTCCCTTTTGTTGACATGGTATCTATCTATGTGAAGACTCTACAGAAACCCAGGGTCAGAGATAGGCTGGTCACACTAAATATGGTTACTTCCCAATAGGACACTCACTGTCTTAACCTCTACTGTAGCCTGAAGGGTCAAACCTAAATTCTCTATCCTGGAGCCCCAAAGCCCACTCCCACTATATTCTGGTCCCAGCTTACATCATTGGGACAGTTCACATGGCCTTTCTCCTTGACTTCATTCTTCCATGCCTCCAGCAGCTGGGGGTTAAGTGTAGGGAGGCCTGGCCGAGTGTAGTTGAGCTGCAAAGCCAGGCACAGCACCAGGTGAGCTTCAGGCTGAGGCACATGTTGCTCTGACACAATGCATGTGCTTCTGCAGCAGGCTCATTGTGGGGTTAGGAGATGGCCAAGGTCACAAGAACATGGCTGCCACAGGGGAATCAAATGAGGCCTGTCCTGGTCAGAGACCAAGAAGTTGGGGGACCAATTAGGGAATGACCAAGGGCCAAGATCCTGCCCATCCCTTAGGTGGGCCACTCACCCGTGCAGTCTCAGGCACAAGGTCATCCTTCATGCGCCGTTTGGTGCAGTCACGGGCCAGCTCGTCCTCTGCAATCTCCTGTAGGTGGAACACGGCAACCTGGGCCGACGTGCGACGGATGCGACCACTTGGGGTCCGTTCTACTCCAAGCAGGTCCCCAGCCTCAGGGATTTTGTCTGTGGGCTCCTCAGGGGGCTAGAGAGCAAGGACACACAGAGGCCAGTCTAAGTCATGGAGAAGGAAGACATCTAGAGACCAGGAGTTAGAGCATGAGCTGTAGGCCATTTGTGGTCTCTGCAGGTATTGGAGGACCCAGGATCAAGTGGTGGGAGATATAGACACAAGAAAAACAAGACCCTGGGGCACCAGGCTGCCATCCTTCCTCCCGGGAAACACAAGACTTAGGATTACACCTATCAGAGAACACATGAACTCACAAACACATGCATGACAACACAGGCCGCTAGAGCAAGGACATGGCAGATTATAGGTCACTCACCGGGGCTGTGTGCTCTGAACGTACATGATAGTCATGGCCAGCCTTGGATCGGTAAGTCTTGCCACAGTGGGAACAGGGGAAGGAGGGACTGTCTACCTCACATGGTGGCTTCCCACAGCGCCGCTGATGGTACTGATAACCCATGAGGCTGGAGAAGGCGGCTCCGCAGCCCTGGGAATCCAGGTCAGAGACCAGGTAAGTAACCATCCAGGTTCCCAAGTCCTGAACTCCCACACATGGGCCAACACAGACCTCTTGGGGGCAGCGTAGCCGTCCCATCTGCTTCAGCACCTTTCGAAGCCTCTCTCGTTCCTCTTGTTCTCCCCCTTCAGAGGCCTCAGCATCAGTGGGCTGGAGACAGAGCAAGCCTCAGACCTGATGCCAGCCAGGAGCTAGGGCCACAGATCCAAAATCAAGCATAGAGGAGCAGCGGTGGAATGAGAGGTCAGTAGTCAGGGCTGGACAGGGAGCTGGGGGTCAGGCAGCGTACCTTAGCACTGTGTTCAGCCATGGTGTGGTAGTTGAGGCCAGCCTTGGACTTGAACTGTTTCCGGCAGTGCTGGCATTTGAGTGCTTCCTGCAACTGTGGACAGGGCCTAACTATGAGAAACCCATCAAGGTCAGGGCATCTTCCCTCCCAGTACCTTGGGGTGTGGGGGTGGGTGCAGGAAGCTTACCTTATGACATACTTCCATGTGCTTTTTGAGCCCCACGAGGGTCTTCCGGGTAACCACATTGCAGGTAGGACAGACGGCCTCCCCCCGTTCATGGATGGCTCGCTGCCACTGCTCCTCAGGGCCACCTGTGAGGCAGGGCCAGGCCTCAGGCTTGTGGGGCTCCTGAGTGCCCTGGACTCCAGGGGCAGCCCTCATGCCTTTGCTACAGGATCCAGCCCACCATGGAGACCTGTCCTGGGTCCTGCCAGGCAGCCCCCACCTGGGGCTGGGTGGGCCACAGGAGCTGGTGCCTCCTTGCTGACAGTGACAGGGGTGGCCAGCACCTTCTTCCGCACTTCCTCGGAGCCTGATCCTTCTTGTTTCTTGGAGCGATGAACTCGGGCCTTGTCTTCAGCTTTGGCCAGGCCTGTGTGCACACACAATGTGGATAAGTCATACGGGCTAAGTACTGATAAACTCAGTTCCAGAGGTCTCCAGCTGGCTGCGGTCTTACCTTTGAGCCCAAAGGTCCCTGAGATAGATGGCTGCTCCCCTGTGAATTTCTTGGGTGTTTTCTGTTTCCTTCCTGACTCAGGGGAGAGAAAATGAGTGCCAAGATTCTGGTCACAGACCTACTGAAAGCCAGAGCCTGCCACGGAAAGCCTCCCAGTGCTCTTATCTTACTGTGCTTTGTGCGCTCAGGGTCCTCCTCTGGCTGGGACGCTGGGTCTGTAGGCCGCAGTGCCTCTTTGCCCATCAAGGGCTTGCTTCCTGGCAGTAGGGAGCTGTTGTTGGGATCTGTACCCAGCTGGAAAGTCACACTCTGGCCCATGGTGGATGGGCCATACTCTCCATTCTCTGACCTTGCCTGCTTGGGCAGGATGGGGCAGGTGTCCAAACTGTCTGCAGCCCTGCAAATGGCAGGTAAGGTGAGGTCCAGGCGAATCCAGTGGCCCTCTCACCCCCGAGGCACATCTGATAACTTACCACCCCAAATGACTTCCTGTACCTTTTCTTATTGCTGTTCTTGCCTGTAGCACGAGGTGTTTTGTTCTCAGATTTGGTCAGCAATACCATTTTGCAGGGTGGTGTGTGTCTGCTGATGGCAATGGGCCTGCTGACCGGCACTGGCTTGCTGACCACAATGGGCCTGCTGACTGGTACTGGCTTGGTGAGTGGTACAGGTTTTGTAACTGTCACAAGTTTGGTAACCGGCATGTGTTTGGTGAGTGGCACAGGTTTGGTGATTGGGATGGGCTTGGTCACTGGCACAGGCCTAGAAACTGGCATGGGCCGGCTGACTGTGACAGGCTTGGTGACTGGCATAGGCCTACTGACTGTGACTGGCTTACTGATGCCAATGGGTTTGCTGACTCCCACTGGTTTGCCAACAGTAACAGGTTTGCTCACTCCGATGGGCTTGCTGACCCCAACAGGCCGGTTGATGGTGACCGGCCGGTTGACTGGGCCAGGCTTGGGGGCAGGCAGGGGATGGTCCATGTGATTCCAAATCCGGTGCTTCTCCAGCTGGGTCTTGGAGGTGAATGCGGCCTCGCAGAAGGGGCAAGGGAAGGCCAGCCTATCTGAGATAGCACCCTGGGCAGGGAGGGCAGGTGTGGGATGGGGCCCCGGGGGCCTCTGCCCAGATGCACTCCCAGGCCTCCTCTTTCCCGACCCAGAGCCCCTTACCCCTTGGCACCGCTGATAGTGGTACTTGAGCCCATAGATGCTGGGGAACTCTAGCCAGCACCCTGAGTTCGGACACTTCACCCTTGAGTGTGCCTTGAATTCATCTTTCCACTGGTTCATCAGGGAGAGCTGGACAAAAGAAAAGGTCACGCTGTTGCCCTGCAGCTATGCAGGCTCAAAGCTCCCCAAACCAAATGAGCTCTTTAACCTCAAGAGCAGACCAACAATCAGACCTATGCTGTGGACTAGTGAACAGAGCCCACTGGGACCTTACAACAGTCAGATGCAAGGGCCCTAGGCACATGCTGAAACAACCTGGCACAGGGCGCGTAGGGGGCAGAGAAGGGCAGGGTAGTGGCCTTCATGGGCTGAGTAGTATGAGCTCCCACCCCCAACCCACTCTCAGGGAGCTCACAGGAATATCTCGGAGAGCTTGGTTTTCGGCTTTCGGTCTTCCTTTTTTCTTCCCTTCAGTCCTGTCATTGGCTGGGTTTCCGGGATCAAAGCAGAGTGAGGCCTGGCTAGGCACTGTATGTCCACTGTGTACCACTGGCATACCTACAGCACAGGAGACAGCAACGTTCAGTGGCTAAATAACACCATCAACTCCCAAGGGGCAGCAAGTCCTGACTGAGTCTTGGTTTACTCACACCAAGGCCCAGGGGCTATAGTTAACACAGGACAAGAGCCTAAGCCTCAGGCTGTCTAACAATCTCCACTCCAAAAAGGTCCTCAGGATACCCAAGGAGGTAGCCTACTTTACCATCAGCTATCTGTATCCTCTAGAATTGATTTCTGCCCTAGCTCCTCACCCAGCTTTGGTGGGTCCTGCAACATGGGAAGCTGGACCTCCTTCCGGCTGCCACCCTTTCCAGATCCACTTTTGCTGGACCCTTGAAGCCGGCGGCCTCCTCCAACACAGAAGGATTCAGTCATTTCTGTAAAGCAAGTGCACAGACCTATGAGCTGAATGGGCCCAACCCAGGACTTTACTAGGGCTAATCCTAGATGCCCACACTAGGACTCTAGCCCTGGCCTTCTTTATACATCACATCAAAAAGCAAGTAACGGGGGCTTCTAACTAAAGGAAGGGGTTTGCACAGACAAGGTCTCTCCAAATAACTCAGAAGGCATGAGCACTGTGGAAAGAGTTGAGACTCTCACTACATTGGATACACTCGCCGCACCCTCACCTAGACACAGTACCATGCTGTGTTCAGAAAGGGCCTATGCAATAGGAAGGAGGCTGATAATATCCCTCTCAGGGGACAATCAACACCAGTAATGGTTGCTGGCTCAAAATCAGCCATGATAAGCCTTAGGGACACCTTCTCCTCAGGGCCCTGGCCCCTGCCCATTTAGATATCATGTGATACTAACTTACCCAGATGGGCACCCTTGAAGACCTCTCTATGGACACAGAAGCAGCCAACGTGGGTGTTGAAGGCCCGCTTCCCCACCACATGCACCCCATCTCTCTGGTGGGCAAAATTAAGACTCACTGGCGCTCCATTTTGGTCTCCATGCTTGCTGAGCCATCCCTACCTGCCTGCCTTCTCAGCCTTCTGTGTAGTCAGGGCTCCTCCACCCAGATGATGGCACTGGTTCAGACCCTAAGCCACCACAGGATAGCAGGCCACCATTTCCCACTGTTCTAAGTACCTTGCCTAGAAGCCCACTTTCAGCTAAACGAGTTATGGCCAACACTGGCCCAAGCTCCAGAGCCTGCCAGGCTAAGTCACAGAACATGCCCGTGGGACCCCTGCTCAGATGTCCCAACCCTGGAACATCTCATATCCCGAAAACTGAGGTGGGGGGCGCTGAGCATAGCCATGTGGAGGCCTCTCGGAGGCACCCAAAGCCACAGAAGGGGGCGGTACCAAAGAGCAAGGTTCAAGCAGGTGAGCCCTCTCCTGACAGTTTTTGATTAACTCAAATCAGAGGGGATGTGTAGGGGCTGCTATATCCAAGAGCGCTCAGGTTAGAGGTCAGGGCAGTCACTATCCACTGCCAAGGACAACACCCCATCCTGGGCCTGGGTAGGAGGGAAGGGAGGGTCTTAAATCAACCAAAGTTCTCTGGGTGTCCTCGTTTTGTAGCTTCAGGAGGAAGGGAGTCATTCAGAATCCTGATAACATTTAAGGCCAAGGGTAAAGGGCGTGCTGCACCCTTCCAGTCTTTCAGTGAGGCATGGTCGCCAGAGAAGGAGAAAAAAAAAATCCCTCCACCACCTGGGGTCCCCAGGTTCTCTCGCTTGTAGCCTACAGAGAATAGGGCGCCGCCGCGGACTCAGGCCACCCGCTTCGCCTGGCGAGCGCTGCCAGGAGGAGCACCTGAAGGCCCGTGGCCACCCACCTGTCACCTGAGGCCGGACACGGACTGCAGCCTGGCCCGGAAGCGCCGACCGCGGGGGGGCGAAGGCAGTGAACCAAAATGGCGACTTTTTCTGGAGAAGGAGGAGGCGGGAGGACCGCGCCGGCGCGGGGAGCGGGGCGCGGCGCGGGTCCGGGCGCGGCGGGGAGGCGGGCTGGGCACACAGCTGGTGCGGGGCGCAGAGTGGCGCCGGAGCCGCGGTAGGGCGAGCAGGGCCGGCGCTTACCTGCAGCGCCCAACGGGTGCGGCCGGGCCAGGCCGGAGCCGGAGCCGAAGCCGAAGCCGGGGCCGGGACCGGGGCGCGGGGCGCGGGCGCGGGGTCCGGGCGGCGCACACTGCGCGCCGTGCTGCGCACATGCGCGCTCCCGCCCCTCCCACCTTTGACAGTTTTACTGCGGGGGGGGAGGGAGGGGGCGAACTCTCGCGGTATTCACGAGGCAGCCGCTGCGGGGAAGGGGCCAGTGGGGCCTGCCTGATCCTCGAGGCTGAGGCTGTGAGATCAGTAGCCTTGGTGGTACTTGTCTCCACGACCAAGAGGCCTGTCACGCGTGCCTAGGGCAGGACTCGCTTTGTTGACAATCCGGTAAACTGAGGCATGCCAGGAACTCTGGACACTACCCAAATCCTGTCTCACAGATTAAGCAACCTATCTGGTTGCACTAGTTGCAGTCGGTCCACGAAGGAAGATTGCTGTTATAAGACCTCCATAGACTGTCAGTCAGGCTGTGGCCACCTGAATCAATCTACACACTGTAAAATTATTGGGCTTTATTGGGATTACGGGCTATTGAATCAACTCCCATCATTATAACAATGATCCTAGAACAATGGCCAATACCTAGCTTCTCTGGCCCAGAGCCTGGGCTGCCAGTATGAGATCTGGGGGGTAATGACGTTCCAACCCACAGGATTTAGGAATAAATAAATCAATCTGAGAGAAATAAATTCTCCTTTGGCAGACTGGGGAAGGGAAGCTGACTGGTAAGGAGGTAAAGTGAAGAGTCTAGGGCTCCACAGGAGGCCCAGGAATACTCTAATAAGAGATAAGCTATCACTTGTTCACAGCCTCCATCTCCTAGTGAGGAACTTAGCATTCAGGAGGGAAGAGAGGAAAACTGGGCTTTTATTTGGTAACCACAATACCGTTGTTCTGGTCCCCTCTCTTCTGTTTCTTTGAAACAGAGTCTCACTGTGTAGCCCCTGGCTAGCCTGGAACTCACTTTGTAAACAAGGCTGGCATCAAATTCAAAGATCTGCCTGCTACTGGCTCCTGCATGCTGGGATTAAAGGCACTAGTCATCTCTTGCCATTTCACCAGGGTGTGGAACATCAGAATGTTGATTGGGGGTCCGTGTGCAGACTGAGGTACATTCAAGGCTATCAGCTTTCCCTGTATAAATCTGAGTGTTCACAAGTGTGATATGCCAATGCTCACAGATTAGTATGTGTCTAAGTGACCATGTGTGCCAGGTAGCAGACATGTGTAGGCATCATAATGCCATGGTATATCTGCATGTCTCCTTCTAGGTAAAATTGATGCTCCCCTGTGTTTAGATTTCAGGGAACTAGATGTCAGGGTGTGTATAATATATCCAGGCTATAACATCCATGTGTAACTGTGTCAGGATTTAAAGGGCTGATTTTTAAACATTTGTGTGTGTATGTGTGCACAGAGGCCAGAAGAGGACATCAGATGCCCTGAAGTTGGAGTTACAGGCAATTGTGAGCTGCCTGAAGCGGGTGCTGGGAACTCAACCCACTGCAAGAGCAGCAAGTGCTTTTAACCACTGTGTCATCTCTCCAGTCCCAGCTCTCTGTAACTGACTTTTGTGTGTATCTAGGTGCCAAGTCATTTTGCAACATAGTGTGCTTATGCGCACCATGTGGTATACTATGTCTTGTGTGTTTGTGTTAGTGGGGGATTATGCATTAGTATTTGTGTCCTTGGATAATTATATCTGTGCATATGGGGATGTTATATATCTTTGTAGGTATCATTGTTTCTGATCAAATATGCAAATGTGAACCAGGCGGTGGTGGCACATGCCTTTAATCCCAGCACTTGGGGGGCAGAGACCAGGTTGGACTACAGACCTAGTGCCAAAATAGGCTCCAAAGCTGCACAAAGAAACACTGTCTCGAAAAACAAACAAACAAAGAAAAATGCAAGTGTGTTTGTATGTCTTCAGGCATGTCTGCGAGCTGTGGTGTCACTGTGTTTGTGGCTCATGCCTCTGTGTTCCTATTTTCATGTCTGATCGTTGCGTTCAGGATGTGTGCTTCATGTGCTATGTATGTCAGGGCTGTCAGGCCTGGCTGAAAAGTGAGCCCCAACAGATGACAGTGTTAAATTCCTAAACCTGTAGTGATATTTTCTATGAAAAAAAGAGTCTTTTTAGGTGTGACTGAAGTTTTTGAGATCAATCTGGATTACCCAAGTGGACCCTAAATTTAAAGGGGATATGTAAGAGCCTGGAGAGAGTGATCACAGAAACAGATTAGTGATGCAGCTTGAGCCCAGGAATACCAGACAGCCACTAGAGCAAGTAGAATAGGTAAGGATTCTTCTCTACTTTTAGAGGACCTCTGTTTCTGTGCTAGGAATCAAACCTAAGCCTGGGTCACAAACCATGTCCAAGCTTCACTCCCAGACCATGAACCAAGAGGAACCCACTGTTACATCAGCTCCATTTCATGTATCCAAGCTGTTGTTCTGAGGGTGTCAGGGCTATTGTGTCCCAAACTGGGGTAACATCCACCTCTACCCTAAGAGATGTCCTGGAGTTACCAGGTAGGACTCCAAAATGTAACAGTACTGCCCTCTAGTGGTTCTATTCATAGGCATTGTCCTAGACACCCCTTTGCGCCTCAGAGATCCAACACCTGGTGGCATTTGAGAACCAGATTTATTTCTGATTTTTTTTTTTGTCAGAGTATAAAAAGGTGACCAAAAAACCAAGGAAGACAGGACAGGAGCACAGGGTAGAAAAGACAGAGGAGAGAGAAAGGGGGCAGAGAGAGAGAGAGAGAGAGAGAGAGAGAGAGCTCTCTGGTTGCAGGAACAAGGACTGGGAAATTCTAAAAGCAAGCAGACACAACAAGGTAGCCCTCCCATGGGTGGAAGGTGTACAGGATGGGTAGCTGCCAGGTCAGTGGCCTAAATTAACAATAATGAGCAACCTTGAATTGAGGCCAGCTTCTGGCACACAGAGGGGGACTGGAGGCCAAGCCTCAACTGTCCCTGAGATTTTAGGGTCCCTGGGAGAGTTAGTAGATGGCAGATTGAGAGGGAGCTGCCAGGGACATCCTCACTATCCCTCTTCCTGGCAGCACTAGCCCCCAAATACCCAAGGAAGAGTTGTTCAGGTATCTGGTGACACATGAGAGGAACAGCCTTCCATACTTTTCTTGGAAAAATTATACAGGTTTTCTTAGGAAAGCTGAAGAGGTGTATGTGCCTGTACACACATGTTTCTTCAAGATGGTCTCTAAGCCAGAGAATAGGTAAGGTCGAGAACATTGCTGAACAGGTGGGCTATGCATGGAGTCACCTGTGCAGCACTGGAGTCTGTGTTGTACCACATACTGACTTTGGAGCTTGAGCATCTTGGACCCCTTTCCACTTCAGTTCTCATGAGTGGATAGGATATGATGAAGTTTCATAATCACTGAGTGACACACATGGCATCATACCTAGCTGGGCTGACGATCATCACTGTGGACAACAGGTTGGGCCTGCTGTACTCTGAGAGGGTTAGGGAAGGGATACACCTGAAAGAGAGTCAAGAAAACTTGTCCCGCTGTGTGGCTGACCTGGACGTGCCTGGGGAAAACACAGAATTAAAAGACTTAAGGGGAGGACTCAGGACTCAGAAGATGGGGGATGGTCACATGTTGGAGGGAGCATAAATAAAACAGACTCCTTGGGAGTCTGGGGACATTCAAACCCCACGCTGGCTCCAGGCAGCTGCCCTGTTTGCTGCCAGCAGCACCAGGGGGTAGACCTGGGCTTGGATCCCAGAAGAAGGGTCTTCAAGCAGGCAGCAACCACCCACCCAGCCAGAGGACAGAACCTATAGTGCCTCTCCAGAAGAACTTGGAGTGGCAGTCCTGTCCCCTCCCTGTTCACTGGGCTAAGTTTAGCCACTAGGGATCTTGCAGGATCCAGAGGGGCTGTAGGGTCAGCTCTGCCTCATCCTTGCTGTGGGCTCTGGTCACAGTGTTGGGGTCTGGGGTCCAAATCTAGGCAGCAGCTAGGACATGTTTCCGAAGGAAGCTGTAGGATGGATAGGAGGGAGAGTTGGATTTTTGGTAACACCCCAGGATGGACTTACAAGATGCCCCCAGCCACCCTTCTATGGTCAGAATGGTCATCCTACACCCTCATCCTAGTTTCTTCCCTAACCCTGTTACTCTAGGTCCTTGCTACTAACCTTGGCTGAGCAGCTGCAGGCTCCGCCCCTCCTCACGCACTTGCAGGCGGAGCACCTGCTGTAGCACCTCCTGCCTCTGGGCCTCTTGGGTCAACCCCATTCTCTGCAGCTTATCTGCATTCAGTCGAAGCAAAGCTCGGCCTAGGGAGAAAGAAGGAAGAAGGCAGTGAGGCAAACAGAGGCAAAGTAGATAGGCCACATAATAAGACTCTCCATTAAGATAAAACAAAACAAAACACCAAAGACTAAGAAAGGATTCTTTTTTTAAAAAATATTTTTTATGGTTTATTTAACTTTTATTTTATGTGTATTGGTGTGAAGATGTCAGATCTCCTGCAACTGGATCTTCAGACAGTTGTGAGCTGCCATGTGGGTGCTGGGAATTGAACCCTGGTCCTCTGGAAAAGCAGTCAGTGCTCTTAACCACTGAGCCATCTCTCCAGCCCTGACTAAGAGAGGATTCTTAAAGGGAGAAAGGCAGAGAGAAAAACAAGACTGATCCACTCAAAGAAACATTAAAGACAGAGCAGAGAGACTGGGAGAGGCAGAGAGAGACACGCACACAACAGAGGCACAGAAAAGAGGCTGATTCAGAGGATACAGGTGAAGACAAGGCTGACCAAGTGAGGTGGAGGCTCTCTCGAGCACCCTGGTCCTCCCTAACCCATGACCCACCATACCAGTGATGGCATGCTGGGAGAAGGCCTCGACATAGACGAGGTAGTTGTGAGGACAATGCTTCTTGAGCCACTTGCAAACATCCTGCTGGCTCCACAAGACCACTGGCCTTGTCAGGCCACCCAATGAAGGGCTTGTATGGTACAAGCCATAGTGATCAGAGTATAGCCGGGCCTGCAGGTGGGGAGGTAAGGTCAGTAGGGTGAAGGTGATCAAAATTGAGGGCAAGGGCTAAGATTAGGTGAGGTAGGTAGGTACCTGTGGGGTCTCTGAGCCCGGCTGTTGAAGGAGCTTGATTGGCCTGCTGCTGGATGCCCTCTGGCTACGGGAGTCATGCCAGGTGAGGCTGGTGCCCGGTGTCCGAGGCAGGTGGCAGGGTATGTTCTCAGCTGACACTGTGTGCTCTAGGAGGGTCTGGCAGAAGCTGAAATGGGCAGTGGCTGTATGCAGGGATTCCTAGTCAGAGTGGTCAGGGGTAGGCTCCTCTCCCGTGAGCCATCTTCCTGACAAGTAAATCTTTTCTCTACCAATGAGTGGGTAATTTCCCCTCTGGAGGAATCTCAAGCCCCTGAGGCAGAAGAAAATGTACAAGAGTTGTCTTGAAGACTTCTTTCAGAAGATAAAGTGGACATGCCTTTGCCTTTATCAGCTGATAGCTCACACTCTGCCTCTAAGGGTGCTTAGATTAGAGGATGCACTTCCCAAGCCAGGGGAGCCGTCTTCAGGGTTGCCCTGACTTGCTTTGCCCTTGTCTTGCTTGGGCTGACACATAAGCCTCCCACACATCATTCAGGACCAGGATGTACACACACATTTTGTCTTCAACAGTCACTAACTATGACTCATTGACAAAAAGTTTGAACTTTGGGGAAAGTTCCTGACAACAGGAACTTGCCAGACACATACTTGATTTCTCTTCTGTGTGGCTCCTGCAGGGCCTACCCCAGAACAACGAGTGTGGATGCCAGCTGGGACTAAACTGGTCAGCACAGATGTACTGAGGACCTTCTTCCCCACTAATTCATTGCACTTGTTAAGTTAGTTTTAGAGTCATTTATAGGAATTATTACTGACATGAGTCTGGGGACGACCAATGTCTGGATCCCTAAGGCTTGCCCAGGTCTTGGTGCACAGAAAGCATCCATAAACACTTTATATGGATAGACGACTCTATGTGGTGCCTGCAAGCCAATAGAAGAAAGAAGGTGGGCTTAAGAAGCATGTGGCCACCACTCTGAGGTAGCCTGTAGTACTGTAAGACATTCTAAGGGATAAAAGTCCAGGGATTAGGTTTTGTAGTCTGAGGGCTTTTCAGGGCTTTCGCTGGACTACGGCTAGAATGCATCTCATAAGGGAAACCAGTCTAACGTCTTAGTCATAGCCAGTCGCACCTGCCAGGGCTGCTCAGGCCCCGCCTGTTTCCTCTCTGCACTGGGTCAGGGGCTGTTTTCCCCAATATCAACCTCTGAATTATATGCCTCTCGGCCCCAACGTTAGGGTTTGGGGTTTTCTCTGTGTGGAGTAAAGGGTGATCAGAGCGTGGTGTCAGCTTTGTGAAGAAGCTCCTGCCAGTCATCCCCACCCCAAGCCAAGGCCTGAGACTGACCGCCGCCCTTCTGCCCCATAATGCTGGACAAAGACTTCCCCGTGGTGGCCGCCCCCGTAAACCCTCTGAGTCCAGCCCCAGTGCTCTTCTTGGGCCCCGTACCCCTCCCGCTCCCACCCAACCGCCCACGATATTTCTGCTTCTGGGTGCATTCCAGCTCACCGTCCACATCCGGGCGCTCCCCGAAGCCTGTACGCACAGCCCCGGCGCGAGCTCGCGGGGGGCTCAGCTTTGACCTCAGCTCGGTGAACATGGAGCCCGCCAGTGCGCGGCTCGGGTACACGCCCCTCGCGGAGTACTAGGCGGCCAGTGCGGCCGATGGGCAACGCGCACCGCGTCCCCACCCGCCGGAGCCGGCCGAGCCCGAGCCGGTCTCTGCGGCCCGGGAGTCTGCGCGGCAAAGCACCTGCCGCCCAGCCCTGGGCGCAAGGCGCGCTCCGGGAGCTCGGAGGTGTATCGGCGGCGCGCGGGGCTGCGAATGCTGAGGGTGTCCGCCAGGGCAAAAGGCGTCCTTGCGCACCTGGGTACGACTCCGCGGACAAGCCTCTTCTGCAATGTGCTGGAGGGTCTTTGTAGTTGGCAAGCGAGGAACTGTCGGTCCCCTCGGTGTGGTAATAGTGGGGGCCCTAATCACACCTGTGGCCTTTTACTTACCGTGTCCAGCCAAGGACCGGATCAATCTCTCCCCAACACCCGTGTGTCCTAACTTATTCATCCCTTTTAAAAATTTTATGAACGTTTTGCCCGAATGTATACATCTGTGCACCATGCACGTACATGGTGCCCAGAAGCATACATCGGTCCCCTGCCACTGAGGTTATGGTCAGCTGTGAGCTGCCACGTGGGTGAACCCGTGTCCTCTGGAAAGAGAGAGAGAGAGAGAGAGAGAGAGAGAGAGAGAGAGAGAGAGAAAGTGTTCTTAATCACTGAGCTGTATCTCCAGCCCCATTTGCTCATTCTTTACTGGAGCATTCTCTTTTCTTAGACCCACTTCCCAGAGACACTAGCTGACTTGCCTGCAGGCCTTTGCTTTGAACCCCATGCCTCTCTGTTGAGCCCCTGAATCAGGCTCAGTTCCCCGGGGTTCAGTGTTCAGAGTCAATCCTGTTCCTAAGAACTTGAGGCAAGAATGGTTGAGTCAGTAACCCACTAAAAGGCATTTGACGTAGAAGTCTGGTTGCCTGGTCCAGCATAGCGTGTAGGCCACAGCTACTTGCAGTTTTTCCTGTCTGCCCCTAGAGCCTGATGCTCTCCCCAGGTGTGGGTGGTGTAAGAAAAGTGGGGCAAAGAGGCAGATTCTATCTCAACAGGTTGAAACTGCTTTATTGAAACACTGAGGGGCCCCAACCATTTCACTGGATGAAAGGGAGAGCATAGAGAGGGGCGGGGCAGACAGACACACATAGTTAGCAGCTACGAGGAAGTTACAGCTATTTGGGGGATTTAACTGGGGGCAGGGTTGTTTTCCAGAGCCCTGCCAAATTGTTTCTGCAGGTAGAGCCCACTGTCCCTGGGGCTAGGCAATTCTTTATAGCTTGAGACTATTGCCCAGAACAGTCTGACCTGAGACTATTATTACCCAACAGGTGGGACTGACATTGTCTTGCAGGTAGAGAAATATCTGTGTAGATAGTACAGTGGTGCAAGTCCACTCAAGTCACTGGGCACACAATCACTCCCAAGCTTGTGACGCCGGCCCATGCACTGGTTCTCCAAAGGCAAACTCGGGTTGGACGGCAACGGGGTGGGGGGCTCCCGACTCTGAACGCTGAGCGCGCAAAGCAGCAGTCGCAGAGTGCACGCAGTCTCTCGACGGTCGGTGGCCACATAGTACAGCCAGACAAGTCGGAAGTCTTGGTTATATTCGCTTAGTCTTCTAAGGCTAGGCGGGTTCGTGGTCAAGCCTGCACCGGGACGTTCCTGAACATAAATGCTGGGCTCAGGCCGCGTACCGTTCCTGGCACTGCAACAGAACGCATGACCCTTGCGCCCGCCTACACGGCCCTCTGCGCTAATAGTGGCTTGCGCGCGCGCACGCGTGCTCGTCTACCCACAGCAAACCCACCCGGCAGCCACGACCGGAAATGCTTTGCAAACCCACATCTTTGACTTCCGCCGAGGCTCTGGGTGGGCGGGGTTTATCTCGCCCTTACTCTTTACTTCCGGGGCGCGGGCGACGTAGTGCTTGCATTTCTTCCAGCTGCGACACCGGGAGGATTCTGCGCCTTCTGCCGCGTACCTGCTCATCTATCTTTCTCTGCCTTGGTCAACAACACCACCATGAACAAGAAGAAAAAGCCTTTCCTGGGCATGCCCGCGCCCCTCGGCTACGTACCTGGGCTGGGCCGGGGGTAAGGCAGTGGGCGGAACTTGTACCAGGACGGGTGGCTAGTCCCCTGGAACGCAGCTCACTTTAGGCCTAGTTGAGAACTATAGTAGTGACCACTAGGGCTACGTAGAGAGACCGCGTCTCAAAACAAAACAAACAACAACAAAAAAAGTGCCTGGGGGTGGTGGCGCATGTATCTAATCCCAGTATTGTGGCGGGGCGCGATGGGAGTGGGGGGGGGTATTTAGTATCTTTGAGTTAGAGACCAGTCTGATCTACTTAGCAATTCCCAAGATAGCTAGGTCTACATTGCGAGTTCCAAGACAGCCAGGGTTACTTAAAGAAACCTTGTCTCAAAACAAAAACAAGATTAACGTTCACCGCCACATCGTCCTGTAGGCACTAGGTAATTTGGCATAATGCCTGCCAGACACAGTGGCCTTTTTTGTCAGAATAAGTGGGTCCGTGAGGTCTAACTGCCACCCTGAGATGTGAATCAGAGTTCAGGGATTACGCAGGGGTTTGAGCCTCAGTGTTGTTTGAAGTCGGCTGTAAGGAGCAGTTGAGTCTGATGTGTATAGTAGGAGAGTGCTACTCCTTTATTCCTAAGCATCTTTTCCCTTTAGGACGTGTGGCCATAGGTCACCTGTTAAAGTTCTCATCTCTCGGGACAGGGATGGCCCATGCCTGCCAACCATAGGGCATTGAGTGAATGAATAGCATTTGTCCCGCTCCTTTATGCATTTGATTAGACGTAAGTCTCTCTTAGTAATAGTATTTAGAAGGGGAGCATTCACTCCCATTGTCAGATGACCCAAATTCACTAGAAGAGGTTTAGTGTTTGTATAAATAAGCACACAAAGAGGAACAGAAATCAAGAGATATTGAGCAGTGTAGCATTTTAGTCGGGTTTACAAAGAGGATTTTGAAGTGTCGATTTGGGAGAAGTAAAGAAAAGTGGAATTTGTACCAGGTGGTGGTGGTACACGCCTTTAATCCCAGCACTTGGGAGCCAGAGGCCAACCTGGTCTACAGAGCAAGTTCCGAGGATAGCCAAGGCTATACAGAGAAACCCTGTCTCGAAAAATAAACAGAAAGTGGCAAGTACGTAGCTGGTGAGATTGATCAGTGGGTAAAGGCTCTGTCAAGCCTGAGTTTGATCCCCAGAATCCACGTGGATTCTCTGACGTTGTCTTCTGACCTCTACACATGTGCCAGGTCACACACACTACATAAATAAATAATAAACAGTTTTAAAAGTCAGCTGGAGGTGTTGCCAGGTGTACCATGCCACAGCTCTGGGTTGATTCCAGTGCTCAACATCTTTAATAAAGACAGAAGGGAGTAGATTAGGGTGCTTAGCAGTTAGAGCACTTGCTACTTTTGTAGAGGACTTGAGTTCCATTTCCAGCACCCACATTAGGTGACTCACAGCTTGCTTGTAACTCCAGTTCCAAAGGCTCTGGTAACTTCTTCTGACTTTCACAGGCACCTCCATGCATGTGGTGTCTATAAACACACAGTTTCACACACATACACATAAGTAAAAATAAATTCAAGAGGAAAAGATCAGTTTCAGTGAAGCCAGAAAAGAAAGGAATCCAGAATAGTGGGACTGACTGCAAGAAGAACGGAGCTGGAGGCTATGGGAACCTTAGTGTTAAGATAGAGCTACCATAGTTTATGAGCTACTTTTTATTTTTAATGTTTGTTTGGTTTTGGTTTTTTGAGAAAGGGTTTCTTATGTACCCCTGGCTGTCCTGGAAGTTGCTCTGTAGATCAAGCTGTCCTCGGACTCATAGAGATCTGCCTGCCTCTGCCTCCCAAGTGCTGGAATTAAAGGTGTGCACCCACTACCTGGCTGTGCTACATTGAGGGTTGAAGCAGGAGTAGATTCGGGGCAGGCATATCAAATGGATTTCTAGCTGTGGCTGAGTTGTGGTCTTGAGCAATTTGAGGATGGACAGGATGGAGAGAGCTCAAAAGGGAGAAAGAGATGATTGTATAGCGTCTCTTACACAGTGGCTGTTAATGGCTGATCATCCTGGAACAGCTACAGAGTGCATAAAAGAGGAAACTCAGTTTGGGCCTGGATGAAAGTGGAGAGGTCGTGCTCAACAGGCAATTGGAAATGCGAGGCCAGAACTGGAGAGGAGGGACTTCTGAAGGCCGGGGCAGTGATGTGGAGGAGAAATGGAGACACCTTGGGTTGAAGGAAACTTTCTCTGACCTTCTCATTGTAGGTTAAAAGGTTCAGCAAACAAAGAAGACCAGTAATGGATAAGCGTGCACTTCCTTAGTACTAGAATCTTTGGAGGCTCCCAGAAGTATGAGAAGTGATGTCACTAAACAATGATCAGGAGGAAGCATAAGATCAGGGTCACTCAAATAACGATGTCTTTGTGCTTCAGTGCCACTGGCTTCACCACCCGGTCAGACATTGGGCCTGCCCGGGATGCAAACGACCCTGTGGACGATCGTCATGCCCCCCCAGGGAAGAGAACTGTGGGGGACCAGATGAAGAAAAATCAGGCTGCTGACGATGACGACGAGGATCTGAATGACACCAACTATGATGAGGTGATTTTTTTTTTTTTAATGGCTTTTAAAGATTTCTTCCTTCCTTTTTTTCCTTTTTCTTTTGGTTTTTTGAGATGATTTGTTTGTGTAGCCTTGGCTGACCTAGAACTATCTCTGTAGCCCAGTCTGGTCTGGAACTCACAGAGATCTACCTGCTTCTGCTTCCTGAGTGCTAGCACTACCACCTGACTGTTTCTGTTATTTTAAGTTATATGTATGAGAATGTGTCTGTGTACATGATTGCGTGTGCCTGAACCTTCTGACCTGGGTGCCAAGAACTGAATTAGGGTCCTCTGATAGAACGGCGTGTTTGTTCCCCCCGCCCCCGTTTCTCAAGACGAGTTTCTCTGTGTAGCAGCTAAGGGAGTAGGTTAACCAAAAATTCAAGGTATATGAAAAGCTCTTATGGAGACCTAATACTTTGTAAGCTAATTAAAGATTATAATTTTTGTTTATTGTTTCGAGACAGGGTTTCTCAGTGTAACTGTCCTGCTGTCCTAGAACTTGCTTTGTAGACCAGGTTGGCCTCAAACTCACAGAGATCCGCCTGCCTCTGCCTCTCAAGTGCTGAGATTAAAGCCATGTGCAGCAGTGTGTATTCTTAACTGCTGATCTGTTGCTCTAATCCACAAAGAAATATTTTAAATATTTTTTAGAATATCTTTTATTTATTATTTGACAACTGTACATGTGTATACAATGTATTTCGATATCTACTCCAGAGCCACCCCAACCCTAGTACTTCTCAACAGGTCTTCTTCCCATTTTCATGTTCTTTCTTTTTTTGGTAACACATGAAGTCCAATTAGTGCTTCCTGTTGGAAGGTTGGCTGATCTTGTTAGCTTTATCTTGTGCAGGTAGCAACAGGTGCAGTGGCTATGCTACACCCAGAAGACAGCATTTCACAGCATTCCTCTTCATCCCCTGCTCTTAAATTCTTCCTAATGCCCTTCAGTGATCTAAGGGGGAATGATATAGATGTCCTATTTTAGGTATGAGCAACATACTGCAATTTTTTTTTTTTTTGCACATTGACCATTTGTTATTTTCTTCATTAACTGTTATCTACTGCAAAAAGATTTTATGGTAAAGATTGAGAGTAGCACTGATCTATGGGTATGAACATAAGTAGAAGGCAGTTTGACAATATATCCATTGGCAAAACAGTAGAGGTAGCTTCCTCCCTAGGGCCTGTGACCTCCCAAGCCATAGGCTTTTCTGCAGGTTAACAGACCCAGGCATGAATTTATTCCAGTAGAGCAGGCCTCAAGCATTTGGCTAGCCCTGTACATTTCACGACTCTATTGCAACCATGGGTACATCTTGAGGGTCTGTATTGTAGCTTTCAAAATTAACTGTTGGGTAATGCTATTAATGACATTTCTCCCTCAGTGGCCTGCATAGCCCCTTCAGGCACTCTGAAATCTAGTCAGCGGAAGGAAGCTTCAGGTTCCAACTTGACTAGAATTTTCTATGTCCTGCACCTAAAGTGTGTTGTGGTGTTGTGTCTTCAGCAATAGGGTCTTACCATCTTGTTGTGGTGGACAACCAAGAGCAGTGGTAATAACTTGTGTTGTTTTGGGGACCTTTGGGGCTTCTTGACCAATAACTCATGGGGAGGCATCCCATATCTGGTACTGAGATTTTTATTTTTATAATGACCAATATATGTCTATTCATATAGGATACCTGTGTTCAAACTTTTTTAAAAATTATGGTCTTGCATTTGAGAGGCAGAGGCAGGTGGATCTCTGAGTTCGAGGCCAACCTGGTCTGCAGAGTGAGTTCTAGGATAACCAGGACTGTTTCGCTCAGAAACCGTCTTCAAAACAACAAAAGAAAACAAAAAAATTATGGTCTTAGCCAGGAAGTGGTGGCACACACTTTTAATCCCAGTACTCAGGAGGCAAAGGCAGGCTGATCTCTGAGTTCAAGGCCAGCCTGGTCTATAGAGCAAGTTCCAGGACAGCCAGGGTTTCCCAGAGAAACCCTGTCTTGAAAAAATAAACAAAAATTACAGTCTTTAGTTAGCTTACAAAGTAGTGGGTTTCCAGAAGAGTTTTCAAACACCTTTACTTTTTGGTTAACCGACCGTCTACACGTCCTCTCCTTTTTCCCCACACCCACATTCCCAATTAAATCTTTAAATTCTTTTTTTTATTGATATTTATTAAGCTCTACATTTTTCTCTGCTCCCTTCCCTGTCTCTCCCCTCCCCGCTTCAATCCTCCCCCAAGGTCCCCATGGTCCCAATTTACTCAGGAGATCTTGTCTTTTTCTAGTTTCTCCTTCCCATGTAGAT
Organism: Ondatra zibethicus; assembly: GCA_004026605.1. NCBI lineage: Eukaryota > Metazoa > Chordata > Mammalia > Rodentia > Cricetidae > Ondatra > Ondatra zibethicus. Next base: position 569 of record PVIU01009007.1, on the reverse strand, counting down.
TAGATCTATGTAAGTCTCTCTTAGTGTCCTCATTGTTGTTTAAGTTCTCTGGGATTGTGGTTTGTAGGCTGGCTTTCTTTGCTTTATATTTAAAAAACCACCTATGAGTGAGTATATGTGATAATTGTCTTTCTGCGTCTGGGTTACCTCACTCAAAATAATGCTTTCTTGTTCCATCCATTTTCCTGCAAAATTCAAGCTGTTGTTATTTTTTCCTGCTGTGTAGTACTCTATTGTGTAAATGTACCACATTTTTCTTATCCATTCTTCTGTCGAGGGTCATTTAGGTTGTTTCCAGGTTCTGGCTATGACAAACAAAGCTGCTATGAACATAGTTGAGCACATGTCCTTGTGGCACAATTGAGCATCCTTTGGATATATACCCAAAAGTGGTATTACTGGGTCTTGAGGAAGGTTGTTTCCTAATTTTCTGAGAAATAGCCACACTGACATCCATAGGGGTTGTACCAGCTTGCATTCCCACCAGCAATGCAGAAGTGTTCCCTTTTCCCCACAACCTCTCCAGCATAAGTTGTCATCAGTGTTTTTGATCTTGGCCATTCTTACAG
>PVIU01009006.1:46764-79263 GCA_004026605.1 Ondatra zibethicus | reverse complement strand
AGTAGGCTGTGCCCCCCCCCAGCCCCAGCCAGTCCCAGGAACAGTAGGCTGTGCCCCCCCCAGCCCCATCCAGTCCCAGGAACAGTAGGCAGTCCCCCCCCCAGCCCCAGCCAGTCCCTGGACTGGTAGGCTGTGTTCCCAGACCTGCAAAATACTTAGGGACTCAAAGCACTGGCATTCTGCAGAGGGACCTGGCAACTCCAGACAACAAAGAAAACAAAAAAGCTTTTGTTTCTTTTCAACTGCCTAAAAACGTCAAACTGAATTCTTCTCTGAGACATTTATTTTCTAGCCTTTGAAAAGTCAAGTTAGGTTTGAAATTAATTTTCTTAAGAAGCGTTTGCGTCCTTTTAAAAACAGAAAAACACTGGTCACAATGACAAGTAACGGTGCTGTTGTGAACAGCAGCCTGCGCCCCAAATAAACTGCACAAGTAAAGAAATAGAATCAGCCAGGCGGTGGTGGCCATTGATTCCAGCACTCGGAAGGCAGAGGCAAGTGGATCTCCGTGAGTTCGAGGCCAGCCTGATCTATAGAGTGAGTTCCACAGAGAAACTTTGTCTGGAACAAACAAAAGAATTAGCCAGACTCATCAGAATAGACACTGTCAAAGCTGGACATGCTGCTATCCCAGCATGGAGAGACTGAGGCAGAAGCATTAATACAGAAATCATCCTGGGCTATGCAGCATGGCCTTGTCCTTGTCACAAAACAAAATAAATAAATTAAAAAAAATAAAAACAAACAAACAAGCCACACACACTGGGGGTCAGAGAGGTGGCTCAGCGGTTAAGGGCACACACTGCTCTTCCAGGGTGGAACCTAAGTTTGGTTCTCAGCATCCATGTCAGGTGGCTTGCAACTGCCTGGAACTCCAACTCCAGGGGATCTGATGCCCTCTTCTGACCTATTCAGGTACCTGTATTCACATGTATGTATGTACACACACATACACACACACACACACAGAGAGAGAGAGAGAGAGAGAGAGAGAAAGGGAGAGCAGGACATTCCTACTTGAGATCTGTCTCTTTGATAATATTTGTGTGTATTCTCTGAATCAGTATTCACAGCAGTCATTCTCAGACATATGCAGGGCCTTAAGTTGCCCCCAGAACCATTCTCAGCTGAGGTGGAGCCCACCAAAGTGCTGCCTTTGACTTCAGCTGTTCTTAACAAGTATTGAGGTTACAGTCAATTTAGAACCATGCTTTTTTACATGCTTATGATTTTTGTGTTGATTTCTTGGTTTTAAAAGTTTCCCATGTTGTTGAAGCATCGCTAGTTCCTAAGTGTGAGAAGGCTATCATACATTACTACGAAAGCATATGTGTTAGCCAAGCTCTGTTAGTGTGGTTTACTGTGAATTACTAATGATCCATTACTAATGAATCGACAGTGTGTCTGTTTTGGTTGCTTTTCTCATTTCTATAGCAAAACACTTGACAAGAGTAACTTCCAGGAAAAGGAGGGCTTTGCTTTGTCTCACAGTTTAAGGATGCAGTTCATCATGGTGGGGAAGGCATAGATTGTAGCAGGGGCATGAAGCTATGCTCACTTAGCAACCACAGTCAGGAAGCAATGAGACATACTCATTCTGGGCCCCCAGCCCTCAGGCTGATGCCACCCATCTTCAGAGCAGATTTCCTCTGCTTTATGAAGTGTTTATGGATCTACTCCTTAGACATACTCCCAGTTGGTTTCCATGGTGATTCGAAATCTCATCAGGTTGGATAATCAAGATTACCGATCTTTAAACAGAAGCACACACAAAACAGATCTATGTGGGGGTTAGCTAATGGATATGCTTTGATCAGAGGCACCTGGGAATCTGACCATGTGCTCCTTAGGACTAAGTGGTTTAGGACTCATTGATTCAGTGTCCATTGTAACTTTATGGGATACAACTGATACAGAAGAACAGACCCGTCTTTTTTAAGGTTACTATTGCTATGATGAAACGCCATGACCAAAGACACTTAGGGAGGAAAGGGTTTATTTGGCTTACACTTCCACATTGTAGTTCATCATTGAAGAAAGTCAGGACAGGAAGTCAAACAGGGCAGGAACCTGGAGACAGGAGCTGATGCAGAGGTCATGGAGGGGTGCAGTTAACTGGCTTGTTTCTCCTGGCTTGCTCAGTCTGCTTTCTTATAGAACCCAGGACCACCAGCCCAGGGATGGCACCATGCACCAAGGGTCTGGGCCTTCCCCATCAATCACTAATCAAGAAAATGCCTTACAGCCAGATCTAATGGAAGAATTGTTTTCAACTGAGGTTCCCTCCTTTCAGATAACTCTAGAGTGTGTGCCAAGTTGACATAAGACCAGCCAGGATAGACTCTAACTTTCCTTTGAGAACTTAGAAAACCCCATTCCTCTCCAGACAGCTCAATATATCCACTCCCAGAGTCTGTAGTCAGAGGGCAGGACATTGTGTGTGAGAGAGCATGCACTCTCTTTTTTAAAAAAAAATTTAAAAAGTATGTATATGACTGTTTTGCCTGCATGTATGTCTGTAAGTGTAAACAGTACCTATGCAGGCCAGAAGAGACCTTCAGATCCCCTGGAACTGCCATGTGGGTGCTGGAAACTGAGTCTGGGTCCCCTGGAAGAGCAGCAAATACTCTTAACTGCTAAGTCTTCCTTCCAGCCCACAGAAAAAGTTAGTTCTTGTCATCGGGGCACATGCACAGGCATGCACAAAATAAATAGATCAAAAACATAAAAATAGTTTTTAACGGAGGGTGCTAATGTATTTAAAACATGAATCACACATAGTACATGCAGGTAATTGTGCCAGAATGCAGGATAATAATATGTGTGTTTTCGCCCAGTCTTATCAGAGTTTTATTGTTGTTTGTTTTTTATTTAGATGTCTTACCCTCCCCATAAGCACCCATAACAGCCTCTAGTTCAATAAACTGTATTGTAAAGCCTCAGTGGGTAAAGGCACCTGTTGCCAAGCCTTATGGCTTGAGTTTGATTCCCAGGATCTACATCAGGAAAGGAAAGAACCGACTACTCCAAGTTGTCCTCTGACCTCTACACACGTGCTGTGGCTCATATGCACTTGTACACATACACATTAAATAAAACAACTTATCTTAAACCGTAAGGTATATCTTTCATTATTTTGATAATGTACAGACAGATGTGTATCACATATAATACATGTGTGAGCATTGTTTCATTAAAGTGGTCTTATGTATATGTTCCTTTACTCTACCTTTCTTCTGTCTCATGTGTGTGTGTGTGTGTGTGTGTGTGTGTGTATGTGTGTGTGTGTGTGTCTTCAAAGAAAGGGTCTCATTATGCAACCCTGATTGTCCTGGAACTTACTATGTAGACCAGGCTGGCCTTGAACTCAAAGTGATCTGCCTGCCTCTGCCTCCTGAGTGCTGAGATTAAAGGTAAGCACCACCATGCCCTACTCTCATCAATAATCTTATAACCCCACCAAGTCAATTGATCTAGTTAAACAATATTCTAAGGTGTTCATAGATCATAACTTGATGTGGGATCCCCCTCTGTATGCTGTGAATGTGGTTTGTTACCATTGGTTAATGAGGAATCTGCTTTGGGCCTATGACAGGCAGAATAGAGCAAGGCAGGAATTACAAGCAGAGATAAGAGGAGAAAAGAAGGTGGAGTCAGAGAGACGCCATATAGCTGCTGAAGGAGACAGAGGCCTGCCCTCTGGAACCTTATCAGTAAACCAAAGCCTCATGGTAAAACACAAAATAATAGGAATGGATTAATTTAAGATTTAAGAGTTAGTTAATAAGAAGCCTGAGCAGTGTTTTAATTAATACAGTTTCTGTGTGATTATTCTGGGTCTGGGTGGCCAGGAAACAAGCAGCCTCTGCCTACAGAAACTGGTTGGCATGCCACAACTAGTGAGATTTCCCCACGCCCCACCCCACTGATGTGCACGGTGTTTGCCTATATGTGTGTCTGTGCACCGCTTATATACCTGGTGTCTGAGGAGGACAGAAGAGGCATCGGCTCCCCTGGACCCAGAGTTACAGACAGTTGTGAATCACCGTGTGAGTGCTGGAAACAGCGCAGCGCTGGCACTGTCAACCATTGAGCCTTCTCTCTAGCCTGTGAAGGGGCCCTTCTGTCCCTGGATTTGTTCACTGCAGTAACACTGACATAACTTTATTCATGTGTGTGTGAGTTTCATATTTATAAAATGATGATGCAGGAGTGGGGTTGGGGTTGCTGAATCGAAGAGCGAATCAATTTTGTGTTTTAATAGAAGCTATAGTACAGCTTACAAAAAAGATGTTGCAATTCCCATTTCCATTAGTGATGTCTGAGACATATTTTCTCTGTGCCCTTTGATTTAGATTCTCACACTTAGCTATTGGCCACCAGCAACCTTTTGTTGCTATTTGAAGATGTGCTTTTCTGACCTTTGGGCTAGAAACATCTTCCCTGTTGATGGCTTATGTTGCTTTTTCTGAGATCAGTCTTTTCACATCCTTTGTCATCTTTTTTTTCTGTCAGATTGCTAGTCTTTTTCTCATTAAATTTGAAGAGCTCCTGGTAGAATATATAGAAAAAAAATAGATGTATATTTTTTGTTATAAGTCTTACACTGTTTTTAAATCCAGCTTTGCCTGATGGCTTCAGTAAATGGATGTCGTCTGTACAAAGCTTCTAAATCTTCACATAATCAAAATGTCTATGTGTTCTGGCTCGGTGTGGGAGAGATAGTGAAGGAGCAGGGTGAGAGAGTGAGAGCCCAGTCAGCAGTAGGCAGATTCCATGTCTGCCTTGAGCAATAGTCTCCTGGTCAGTCCAGAGGTGGCATGGGGCTAGGATGGGTGGGCTCAAGAGACACCTGGGAGGTAGAACTGACAGGACCAGAGGAATGACAACATGTGAGTAAGGAGGGCAGGGGTCTCGGGTACCTTTTCCCAGGTGGATGGTGACATCATTTCCTATGGGAGGGAAGGAACAGCGCTGTGGCTGGGCTGGACGCTGGTGCTCTAAGCTGGGGACAGTGCAAGTGTGAGGGGCCCTGTAAGCACACAGAGGAGCTATCTAGTGACTACTCGGTAGCAGGTGTGGGCTCAGGAGAAGGAGAGACCTTTAGGTGACTCAAGTAGAGCATATGAGGACCACAACCTAGGGAGACCATCTAAAGGGAGAAAGGGAGTCCCACAGGTGCCTTCTAGAAGTTGGCTTGAAAGGAGCAAAGAAGACCAAAAGTGGTCTGAGACGAAGATCAGGAGGGGTCGTAAGTGACACATTACACGGGGCTGGGGAGATGGGTAACAGATTTGAAGTTCTAGCTCTGCAGTTGTGAGGACCAGAGTTCAGATCCCACAAAGGCCTGTAACCCCAGCTTCGGGGGGGGGGCACTGGATGGTTGTTTGGCTGGCTGATTTCCATCCTAGTCAAGAGTGAGTTCCAAGTTTAGGGAGAAAGGAACAGAAGAGTGGTAGAGGGGACACCTAGCGCCCTCTTCTGGATACCTTCCGCCCTCACAGGCATGCACACCTAATGTACACACACAGAGACAGTACGCACAGGGGTAAATACATCTGAGGGAGTCAGTGAGAACAATGGAGATGAAGATGAACAAAGGGCACTAGCAACAGGACCTGGGAAACAGAAAAATGTGCAAGAAAATTCAGATGCAAGCAGGACTGAACACACACATTGTGTATTTATTTTTAATTTTAAAAAATTTCACCCACATGGCAGCTCACAGCTGTCTGTAACTCTGGTCACAATGCTCTCTCTTGGCCACAAAGATACACATGCAAGCAAAACACCCATACACATAAAATAAGAGGTAGGCAGATCTCTGTAAGCTCAAGGACAGCCTGGTCTATGTAGTGAGTTTTAGGTCCGTTGGGATACATAGTGAAACCTTGTGTCAACGACAGCAAACTGTCTTTACGACAGCCCCATTTTCATCCTTTATCTTATTCATGACATAAGTGCAATTCAGTTTTTAACTTTTTCATTTTGAAAAGTCGATCACCACCATATTTTTAACTCTGCAGTTAATGAATTAGAATCCTTCAGTGCCGGCCACTAATCCCTCTGTGAGTTCTTCCCTGGGTTCTGAGGTTGCAGCTGACGCTGAGGGCCGCTTCCAATAAAACTTGGGTGGTACTTGCTTAGGGGCAGGTTAACATATCTTACAGAATTTGGAGGGCAGGATTTCTTTGAGTTTGTTCTTAAAAATGAATGAGGCAAGTCTTGGGGTCTGGTGCCAGCCCGGACCCTATATTTTTCTGGACCAGACCCCAACATAAACTATCTCTCTGGACTGGCGTGGAGGAGCAGGAATAAAGACACAACTCACATGGCTTCATCGGGAGGGAGATTCTAAGTGATCCCTCATGAAATCCTGAGTTCACATCCTGAAAAATTCCTCTCTTTTAGTCTCCAAACAGCCTTTATACCAAAACGTAAACTGAGGGGGAAATTCATTAGCATTCTGTTTCCCAGGTAACCAAGTGACTGGCTTTAGTCACCTCTACACCTTTGTCCACACCTTTCTATGCCCATTTTGTCGAGTCTCCCTATCTTGCTGCTCTGTACACATAGGCCTGAATTAGCATCTCTATCCCAGGCATCCTCCAAATTACAAAGGAGGAGCAGAGCAACATCCTGTCCTTTTGTTAGGATAGCGACAGCCTGTCTGGAAGGCTACCTCAAGTGGGAACTATGGCCTGAGAGCCTGGCAGCCATACCATATAGCGATAAGGGCCTACAGGCAAGTATCAAAATCTTATTCGCATGCTTTGTGGCCTGTAGATTTAAGCAGCTTTGATGCTTAATTTTAACTGTCTATGGGACCAGTCAAGAATCACCGGGGAAGGGAGTCTCAGTGAGGAATCATCTAGATGGTGTTGGCCTGTGGGAGCGCCTATGTATGATTTTCTTAACGGCGTTTTTGAGGTAGAAAGATCACCCTGAATGGGAACCACATCATTCAGGATGGACCCTGGAGTGAGCAAAAAGGAGTCAGCCTGTGCATGCATGCGCTATCTCTCTGCTCTTGATCACAGAGACGACGTGGGTCATGGTTTTGTGTTCTGGCTGCCTTTGCTTTCTGGCTGTGTGACAGAGGTGACCAGGAACCAGGAGTGAAAATAAACCCTTTCTCCCCTAAGTTGGTTTTTGCTGGGCTATTTTATCACAGAGCGAGAAATAAAACCAAGGCAGCAGTTACCATTTTAAAAAAGTCATTCGACGGGAAGTCTCTCTAGAGTTTCAGCGCTCAACTCTGTAGACCCTGATATTTCCTTCTGGATACTGACATCACAGATTAAAGTTTTGTCCCAGCGCTGAGACAACAGGGGTGGCCTTAGGCATTGATCCCCAGTGAGTGGCTCCTTGCTGTGGCTTTGGGGTCGCAGTGGCTTCTCTCTGCTCTGCAGTAGCATTGTGCACTCCAGAAGCTCTCCTGGATGATCAGAACAGCGGCCACCTGGGAAGGAAAGCCCTCCCTCCACACATCTGTGTGTCTGCAGAACAGCCACAGACACTCTTTAAAAGGCCAAGCCAGCTTGGATATCAAATAAGTCCAGGGATTCTCAGGTGAGTTATTCCCGGTCTAGGGGTGAGCATGCTCCCTGGGTGTGCAGAAGGTTACATCGACTTTGTACTCAGGCAGGTGTGAGCAGCCTGCTTCTTCCACCAAGCTCTACAGAAATCCATTGCTTTGAGATGGAGGCAAAGTCCCCTCAGAAGCAGTGTTGAACCATGGAAGCTGCACAAACATTGACAGAGGGCTCACCGCTGGCCAAGCACTTCTCCTCAGGGATTTACTTATCAACTAATTTAATCCTCAAAACTCGGAGAGCTGGTCTTATTCCTTTATTCATTCATCAAATGTTTGCAGAGTCCCTGAGAGGTGCCAGGCACTGTAATAAGTGCTCAAGGCACACTAGAGAGGCAAGAAGACAAAGCCCCTGCCCTCTTGGAGTCTATGCTACAGGGGGTGCAGAGCACACAACAGCAGAATCTCCAGTGGTGGGTGATATTAAGGGCTGGTGAGAAAAACCAAGCAGAATGGTAGGACTGGAGAGTACAAATAACGGGGGGGATGTCTTTGAGAAGAACCAAGTAAAGTAAGAGTGAATTTGAGATTTTGAGGGTAGAGGGTAGAACACCCAGAGGGGGAGAATTATCAGGCTACAAGTAAAGACTGTCTTAGTTAGAGTTCTGTTGCTGAGAAAAGACCATGACCATAGCAACTTTTATAAAGGAAAACATTTAATTGGGGCTGGCTCACAGGTTCAGAGGTTTAGGCCATTATTGCTATGGTGAGAAGCATGGTGGCGTGCAGGCAGACATGGTGCCGGAGGAGGAGCTGAGATTTCTCCATCTGGATCTGCAGGCAGCAGGGAGAGGGCAGTGTCTCTGGGCCTGGCTTGAGCTTCTGAAACCTTAAAGCCCACCCCCAGTGACACACTTCCTCCAACAAAGCCACACCTCCTAATCCTGGTCAGTAGCACCACTCCATAATGACCAAGCATTCAAATGGGCCTACGGAGGCCGTTCCTATGCAAACCACCACAAAGACTGTGCTCAGAGGGATTGGGAAGTTAACAGTGAGCACTCAGCAAATCAGGGGTACAGCTGATGTCCAGGCTCCCCCACCTCCACTGGGACTGCAGTCATCTGTCCTCTCAGTTGGCCACAAACCCTTGTACCCTAAGATTAAGACTTTCTGGAAACTTGCCCTACATATACCCTTGGCAGTCAATCTGTTTCTTGAATGGTTCGTGCAGAATTGAGCTGCCAAATCAACATCCTTTTGTGCTCTCTTTTTCGAAAAGGTTTTTAAAGACTCCTTTTATAATTGTGCGTGTGTGCACGTGAGCTCACAGGACATGAGTGCATGTGCCTGAAGAGGCAGGAAGGCATCATATCCCTTGGAGCTGGAGTTGCAGATGGTTGTGAGCTACCTGATGTGGCTGCTGGGAACCAAACTCTTGTCCTTTGCAAGAGCAGGGCATACACTCACCCCACCCCCCCGCCCCGCCCCATTGTTTCTGCCGGTTTCCATACTTTCCTGTTTCCTATACAGACAATTGAAGGCATGTCCCACCATTGCCCCGTTCCTTTTATTTCTTATCCTTGGTACTTAAAGTCCTTCTTCTTCATGATGTTTCCCTTTAAATCTACAAGATCCAATGTAGTGGCCACTAGCCACTCACAGCTAGGGCAAACAGGAATGTGGTATGAGAGTATAGCCCACACCAGACTCTGAAGGCTTAATAGGAAAGAGCAGAATAGAAAATCTCTCAGTAACGTTTGCTTATAATAAAATGTCGAAAGGAAATGTTGTGGATTGAGGTTAAATAAAATGCATCACTAAAATTAATTTTAGTGGGGGCCCACAGATGGGGGAGCCTGTTCTACCTTGACTAAGGTCATAGAGTCTGAGCTTATTTCTACTCTTTCAGAGTTGTTGACAATAGGTGTGGCTACAAACAAAAGATTCCGACCTAGGGTGTGGTTAATTAGTATTTTGAGTATGGACGTGGATCTGCTCCACCTTGCTATTCCTGCTCCTCCAAAGGAGATTGGCAGGAGGTTCTAGGGGGTGGCTGCCTGCAGGATACTTGGTCTATTCCTTGTATCCTGTTAATGAAGTCTGTTGCCTCCCCCCTCCCCTTTTGGAGTGAAGTATATAAGCATGTGGAAAATAACCTGTGGGTGGTTCAGTATTCACTGCATTTCCCTCCCGATGCTGTTCTGTGTTTCTGTCTTTTATTTCTCTCATCTCTCTGTTCCTTTTGCTTAATAATTCTAGTCCTGGCGCTCCTACCCAGGAACGTGCGAACTCTGTCGAGGCTGGACCCCAACAGATGGCCCCCAACGTGGAGGCTATTCCAGCCTTGTCCTTTCAAGATACTCAATCCCAGCAGGCTTGAAGGTCATGTCTACTTCCAACTGTTCCTGTGTTGGGTGGGACAGAGCAAAAAGCTACAGCATGCCTTGGGGGATCTGATTCTTATAAGGCTACTTAAAACTCCACTAGGCTTTTAAAGTCTATTCTCCAAAGTCTGACTCACAGCATTTCAATACATTATTGATCATTTTATTAAAATTCCTATAATCCCTGCTACTTTCCAGACACTCGGTCCCTCGCTGGGAAACTCCACTGCAACTCATTTATGATGCACGGGATCATTACCTTCTTATTCATCTGAATGTTTTATCAGTTTCTGACTTTATTTATGGAACTTTGTGCCTTCTTCTCCTTTTTAGTTGTTGCATAGGTGAAATGCACATAAAGCAACGGACCAGCAGTGCAGTGGGAACTCAGGCACACACATTGGCGAACCCACAGTCACACTAGAGAACACTATGTATTTTTGTTTGCTTGTTTTTATAATGCTGGGGATTGAGTCCAGAGCCTTAAGCACGGCAGGCAGGTGCTCTTCCACTGAGCTACACCCCTAGCCCTTTTATGAAAATAAAGCAAAAATCAGGAGGATCAAGATAAGCTCATTTCCTGAGAAGAAGCCTATGTGGATCCCTCTGATGGACATGGATGGAGAATATAATTTACTGTACAGTGGTCCCACTTCGAGGCAGGGAGCAGGCATGCAGTCATTTCAGTGACCGGAGGCAAGAGGTTCTCTTACTTGCCCTGGTCTCGGTTTGATCTGAGGAGGCACGGACTAAGAAATCATCAGGCCAGGCACAAGCAAGAGGTGAGAACGGCAAGAGAACAGAGCAGCCAGGGGCAGGGAATGAAAGAAGGATGAGGTCAAAGAAGATGACCTGGGTCTACAAGAGGATGCAAAGCAATGTTCCTCCCGAGGAGCAGCAGATGTTGGGGGACCTCACACAAGAGTTCCACAGCTCTTTCCTGAGGGTTTCCTGGTCAAAATGTGGGGGCCAGCCATGATAAGCTAAGTATGGACAGGTCACCAAAAGGAAGTTCTTTATTTCCAACCATTATCACCTGCCAGAGTAGAACTCGGGCAGCGTCTCAGTAGTTTACCCTGAAGCAATACCTGGTAGCAGGAACTGAGATTACCTAGACCACCACCCAGGAGCAGACCATTCAAAGGAAATGCCTAACATTCCAACCCTGGTAGATAGGATCACCTGCCAGCGCACCTCACCAGAACACCCCTAGATAAATGTCAGCCAATCAGGGGTCCTGAGCCTCAGAGACCCCTCACCCCCACCTTTACTACTATAAAAACCCAATTCTAATTGAGCTCGGGGCTCTCCAGTTATTCCACTACGTTGGACATATGGAGAGACCGAGTTTGCAAACTTGATTAAAATAAAGGCTCTTTGCTTTTACATACGGGACTCGGTTTCCTTGTTGGCTTGTGTAGGGACTTCGCGGATTTGGGCATAACAACATGTCATATGCAAATGGCTGTGTCAGGGTTTCACTCCCAGGCCTGAGATGGGACGTTTGTATCTAGAGAACGTGAAGGGGTCCCTCAAGTACAAGTTTCTGGTTACCCCACAGAAAAAGCTATGGACGGTCTTCTATACCCGAGTAGAAACTACCTGAGAAGAAGCCACAGAGAGAGAGAGTGCAAAATTGTTTTGTTTTGATAGCAGATAGATTCATAAAATATATTTGATATTGAAAGTGAAAGATGGAGCTGGGCAGTGGTGGCACCTGCCTTTAATCCCAGCACTCTGGAGGCAGAGACAGGTGGATCTCTGTGAGTTCAAGGCCAGCCTGGTACAGAATGAGCTTCAGGTCTCAAAAAACAAACAAACAAGTGAAAGATGTAGTGGGAAATGCCACAGCTTCTGTTCTGAACGTTAACTCTAACTGTGCACGTGTTCATTAAGTTGTGTAGTCTTTGAGTCTGTTTAATTTTGTTGTGTGATGCTTTTATTTATCCCCAAAGTTTCTTTTCTAATAAAAAAAAAAAGGAAGAAAATAGGTCTGGGAATTTGTGTGATTGCCTTCCCCATCCCCAGTGTGTGTGTGTGTGTCTAGTAAATCCAGGTAGCTGTTGGTTTCTCTGCGTCAGAACAGGAAGTCTGCATAAACCAGCCCAGCTTGGCACAGTTTCTGCCTTTGAGGATCACGTGTAACCAAGTGAACCAATGAATTGACAAGGGGTGCTTACATCACCACGGGTGACAGCCCAAGAGAGCTGCATCCCTGAAGGTTTGCTCAGTTTCAGAGGAAAGAGCCCAGCACCCTGCCCTCCAGCCCCCAGCAACTGCTCACTGTTTTTCTAACCCTGGGCAGAGGAGGGGGAATCCTGTAACTTCCTTCCTCTTCTCAGGAAGGAATGTTTCAGCTCAGAGGAAATAGCTACCTAACACCCCAGCCCTTCCTCTGGCTCACACATTCTCCCTGCCCCTCTTCCATAGTGTTCCTTAAGGCTTGGAATGGGTAATATAGATGTCTGATTATTTTCTTCCTTTTAGTTATGAGTCTCTGTGGTATGCACCACCTACTGCACAGAAGCAGTTTCCCTGCCTGAGCAAAGGAAGCCAGAAGCATCAGTGATCTATGGGTATAAACTAGCAGAAGACAAACTGAAGGCACATCACATCCATTTAACAAAACAGCAGTAATGGCCTCCCTGATGGGGCCTATGACCTCCCCAGCCACAGCTTTTGCCTTGTTTTATCTTATCAGACCTGAATTCCCTTCTGTGAAGTGGGCCTTAAATCCGACCAGAAAGCCACTGTCTGCATTCCTGACGATCATGTCAGATTGCACCATGCGGGCACATCTTTCCTGGCATGCTGGCAGTACAGCAGCCAGAGTCCATAACCAAGCAGGATGCCTGATGACCACCCTCCCCCAGTAGCACGCCTGACACTGTCCCTTCCCACACATGCCATCATCCATCAGGGAGGGAGCCACCAGCTGAGTCCCGGCTTGACTTACTGCAACCAAAGCACGTGATGTCTTCAAGTCATTCTAGCATAAAAGCAATAACTGCAGCAATAACTTTCACGGTTTATGGAACTTCAGGGGGCCTCTATGGCTGAAACTTGCAGGGAGGTTAACTCGCCCTTGACATTGGGATTTTTGCCTAAATGTATGGGTTTTGAGACTGCCTCTTCCCACCCATGTAGGATGCCTTGGTTCAAACTCTTCCGCTTCTGTTTCTGCTGTTCTTTCAGATGCTTTCCAAATCCGCCACTCACTCAAATGTTAGTGCTATATAATGAAGCTCTTGAATGGAGCACGGACTGGATCACGGAAGGCCACCGGTCTGCCAAGCAGGCTCCTGTTGATCTGGCATGGCTAAAGAATCACTAGAAAGGAAGTGTTAGCAAGGTCCAGGACAGCACGCCAAGGTCCCATCACTTCGGCCAATTGTTTACAAGAACAACGGGTAAAAGGCACTACCACCATCTAGCCATCCGAATCCAGCCTTTCCCCATGATGTATCCTGCTTCCTATGCCCAGTACTGCTGTTCTTGCAGGGCTACTCTGCCACTGTTCCTGCAGGGCTACTAGGCCTCTCTTCAGCAATATTGGTCTTGGTAGGGCTGGCTTATGTTGCTTAGCCTAGCCCACTGTGCCTGCTACTGGTGCTAGTCCCGGATCTGACAGACTCCAGGCCAACACTGTGGCTCTTGCCTTTCCTCTGGCCACACCTGGCTGGTGAGAGAGCCCTGATCTAGGTGAACAATCTCTACTCTCACCCCCCTGTATACTTAGCTTTGGGGGAAGAAATGTCTACCTCACACTATCAGAAGCCAGTCCACTCCTCAGGCATGCTGCAGAGGACTCCACGAGAGCAGTCCCTCTCTCCCAGCTGTCACTTTCTGCTTTTATAATCTCGGGGAAGGGCCTTACAAACCTTGCGGCTTCCTGCATTTCATATGCCTTGTAAGTTGTGATAGTTCATTGAGTCTTATGGCTGCCCCCCATCCAGGAATGCAAAGGAACGCTACACACAAGTAGGTTCAAGCTGCTATGCCATTTTGTGCTGTGTGAACTTGGATGAGGCACTGAACCTGCCTGGGCTTCTTCTCTTTACCCAATACCCTGGTGCAGTGGCAGGGACTTAGGGCCTCAGCGACTCTGGAGGCTGAGACAGAACGAATGCTTAAGATCAGAAGTTCAAGGCCAGTCTGGACAACATGGTCAGACTTTGGGGGAAAGGGCTGGGGAGGGAAGGAAGGAAAAGAAAGGAAAAGGGGGACTGGAGAGATGACTCAATGCTTAGGAGCATTGCTGTTCTTCCAGAGACCCAGGTTTGCCAGTTATAGGGGATCTGATGCCCTCTTCTGACCTCCATGGACTCCAGGCATTGCTTATATTCACTTGAGTAATAGATAATACACCTTTAGTAGACATTTCAAAGAAAATGATTTAGCACATTTTAAAAATAAAAGGGTAAAACACCTGTACCCACAAAATAAATTTAAGAAAATGACGTCTATACAAAGCACACAATAATTTTATGTTGCTCCAAAGCGTTACTAACTTATCCCGCTACAACAGTTTTGATTTGACTTCACTATTTCTCAAGAAAACACAAGACTATCCGAGTGTGACTGCAGCAAATCGTGTGGACATATGTCACACGAAAATGTGAACTACCACAGATGGAGAGACAACAGCTGACAAACCGGATCCTCCGAGACTCCCATTGAACACTGTGGTGGGGACGCAAGAAACTAAAGTGAGCCAATGAAAGGGAGCATTTGAGAGAGGAATCAGTGCCTGAGCACAAGGAACTCACTTTTGGGACGGGGAGACAAGGGCAAACTCAGCCACAGCCACAGCCGCAGCCAAAGATGCGGGTCTCCACAAACTGATGGATAATAATAAAGCTGCTAACACTTTTTGTCAAGGTCAGGTTAAGTGTTTTTGTTTTGAAATTTTTTTTGCTTATATTTATAAGGCTTTTCAAAGAATTAGCTTTAGCATATTTTAAAGGTAAAAACATAAAACACCTGTGCAACAGATTTGTATGTTGTATAAGGTAACATTTGGACCCCTACTGTCTTTTTTTATTTTTTTTTTAAAAACGTGCGTTGGTGTTTTGCCTGCATGTATGTCTATATGAGGGTGTCAGATATCCTGGACCTGGAGGTACAGTCAGTTGTGAGCTGCCATGTGTGTGCTGGGAATTGAACCTGGGTCCTCTGGAAGAGCAGCCAGGGTTCTTAAACACTGAGCCACCTCTCTTACTTGTAAAAAATTAAAATATTCACATATTACCCCTTTCTTTTCCTCTCTCTGGCCCTTCCCTTGCCCCTTTTCTCGGGTTCTTTCACATCTGTGGCCCCTTTTTCTTTATTATTTACGTATATTATATATTCATACATATATGTGTGTACATATATGCATGCATAAATATATAAATCCAACCTCTATCTATTTACTGTTGCTTATATGTGCCTGATTTCAGGGCTGACTACATGGTGTTGGATCGTCAATCAGGGGACTTGTCTGTGGGGAAGACTGACTGTCTTTCTCAGCAGTTAGTCGCCAGCAGTCCGAGGTGGGGTCCTACAAGACTTACCCCTTTCCACATTAGGTTAGCGTGTTGGCATTGCTTGGGTCTTGTTTTAGCAGCCATACGGTTACAACATCCTAAAACAGCTTCCCTGTTGTTTCCAGGAGACGCGATTGCAAGGCCGACTTCCCACCCGTCCTCCCTGAGTCTGGGGTGCGGGAGCAGCGTTGCAGATGTCCCTGTTGGGGCGGGCACCCCATGACCAGTTGTTCTCTGTATTTACAGCCGTAGTATTCTGTGATGGTATCGGTCTGTTGCAAAGAAGCTTCTTCAGTGAGGGGCGAGAGCTACGTTTACCAAGAAGATGGATCGTGAACCAAAGCTTCCAGCTTTTAAACTCTTGCTTGGTCCTGTCCATGTGTCCCTGAAGTCAGCCAGTGCCAACCCATGCCAGCTCCACCTTCATAACAAAGCCAGGCATTTCTCAACTCCCTCCAATGCCAGTCCCAGCTTCCGCTCCTTTTGTACCTGTGCTGCTTCTGGGCCCCTGCTCCTCTCTACAGGCCAGTCTCCACTCAGCGGCGGAGTTATTAAAACACCCACACACTTCATAATACCTATTATATTGATAAATCAACATGTGCTCTTTAAACCTGTTGATAAAAAGACTCTGGGAATGGGGTGGGAGTGGGATCCTTTGTCTCTTCAAAATAAAAAATAATCCCCCCCCCCCGCAAAAACCCCACCCTGTTCCAGGTCAGGTTGGCCCCTGGCTGTCTAATGGGGAAAAGGAAAAACAGCAATCAGCTAAGGGTATTAAAAACATTGTGTCCTTGAGCACAGCTACAAATGAACCCTTTGCTAACAGAGGTTACTATTGCTTATTCCATGATATAGCAATGCCTACAACTCCAAATGACCGCCTCAGCTGCCCCAGTGGATTTCTGCTGAGGTTGGTAAGCTCTGACTGATATTACATCAGGCTAGTCTGGTTTCGATGCTGAGTGCCGTAAACACTTTCGATGATGTCCTGCTACGTCTCTGTTGCTTTGTCTGCTACTGACAATCTGTTCACATACCTCTGCTTCTAAGCACTTAAGAGACTGACCTGTTCAAAACCGAAAGCACAGCTATCAGAGGCCATTTCCATACTGTAAATTTATTTCATTCAAAACCCTCTAGAACTTTCCATGTCACTGATTGACCATCTTTTTGTTGTTGTTGATGTTTTGGTTTCTTGTTTTCAAAAACAGAGTTTCTCTGTAGTTTTGGAGCCTGTCCTGGAACTTGCTCTGTAGACCAGGCTGGCCTCGAACTCACAGAGATCCTCCTGTCTCTGCCTCCTGAGTACTGGGATTAAAGGCGTGCGACACTACCAGCCTGACTGTCCATCTTTAAGAGTTCCCAAAACTCATGGGAAAAAAAAAGTCAGGTATGCGACTTGCAGGGCAATTAGTATATCCCATGTGAGATACAGGCTAGTGCCCAGTAAGACATTCTCTAGCTGTGGCTGCAGAAACATTGCTGGTGTCCTTGAGTCCACAAGGAAGATGGTAGGGAGAAATATTGGCTTCCTTTTCTTTTTTTTTTTTTTTTCAGTTTGAAACCACAACCCATGGGACAGTGCTACCCACACTCAGGATGGCTCTTCCCTGTTAAATGTCTTTGGAATTCACTGATAGACTCACCCAGAGGTGTGTCTCCCAGGTGACTCTGAGTCCATCTGAGTTGAGAAGGAAAATTACTAACTTAAGTGATTGCCATCCGTGTTTGTGAAGTATTTCTATTCTTTTCCTTCTCTCCCTCCTTCTTCCTCTCTTTCACGGAAGTGTTATATGTTTGGTCTAACTACAGTTTTAAGGACTGTTCCCAATGTTTCTCAGGTTTCTGGGAATGTGCTGTGGGAGCACATTCCAATCCTTCAGCCAATAGCCTTTAAGATACCAGCCCACTTGGGCGTGGTCTCTTATACTGTAAAAGCAGCTGTAAAGTCGGCTTCCAGCTCCTGCTTCAGGCTGCTAGACTCTGTTCCTGTTCGTGCAGAGGACTGTCATGGAGGACAGTGATCTGTAAGTTTTCCCCTTAAATAAATAACCCTTTTATTATTCATAATTCTGAACTGGTGTGGGATTGTTTTGTGACTTATGCCATCATCAGGATGCAGGCAAGTCCCCCAGAGGGCTCACCTCTAATGGGGCTACAACACTCAGTTGCAAAAACTCATTACAGCTCTGTGAAACAGATCCTACACACAGGTCTGCTGGCTGAAGTAACCTCTGAGGGGATTCATGGATTCAAAGAGACACCATTTCAGGAGCTTTTAGGGTACAAGTCTGGGTTCTAGAAGTTTAAAAAAAAAAAAAGAAAAAAACAGGAGTTCAGACACTCAACCCAATATGCCAATGAAGGCGGCAGAAAGGAGGAAGGAAAGAAAGGAAAGGAAGAAGGAAGTCTGATGGAAAGCAGGGGGAGACTGAGTCAATGTGGTCGTGTTGGGAAGAGGAACAAACACAGGGGTCCAGTGACCTTCCCCAAGCCCATCTTTGGGAGTTGTGACGTAAGGTTTAGTTTTAAGTAGCAGACGAAGCATGTGCACATAGCCCATCACTTCTCCTGCTGTCCTATCTGACCCCTCCCACAGCCATGCCAACCCGATGAAGGCAATGAGAAGCTGAGGGTCAGGCTGGGGCTGTCACTCCCAGAAAGCTGTGCCCTACAGGGTTGGCCCTGAAGTGACACCATGATAGGCCAGAATGTTTCATCCCACCAAGAGGTGTGTTTCCTCTTCCCCCATGACTCAGCCCACAAGATAATCTCCTTCCTATTTTTTCCTCAAATATTAAAAGGGGCCCTTTGAGACAACTGCTAGAAAGTGGGGAGTCCCTGGAGTGCCTCACACAAGCACTTCCTTTCCTTAATCTCCCAAGGACTACCAGTAGCCTTGGTTTCCCTCTCCCATTGCCCTGTTGTTGGATGTGAACTTTTAATTATTTACTTTCATATCTATGTATGTGTGTGTGAGTACATGAGCACCATATGTATGCAGTAGTCCGAGGAGACCAGAAGAGGGCACCAGATCCCCTGGAACTGGAATCATAAGCCCTTGTGACCCACCTGGATGTTGGTGTAAGGAATTGAATCTGTTTCTCTGTAAGAACAGAGAGACTAAGCACTCTTAACCTCAGGGCTATTTCCATAGTTTCTTGTTCTTTGTTTATAGACAAGGTGTTTTGTAGCTCAGGCTAGCCTAGAACTTGTGAAGCTATCCTTAAATTCCTGGTCCTTCTGTGTCTGTCTCCCAAGTGTTGGGCTACTGATTTCTCGGCACCTCCAGGGAATCCAGGGAAGGAAGGCACTGTCAGCTGAGCTTGGGCTGTCATCCCCATCCTCTCCCTTGGGAGGGACACTCCTGACCACCAAGCAGCCCAGCCTGAGACTGTTGATTTAGCTTTCACAGGCTTAGACCCTTCCAACCCACCAGATCCCATGCCAAATCACAGACCTGCACCTCCAGATCCTTCCTGGCTGTCCCCTTTCTTGCAAAGAGAAGTATCAAGCTTGGCCCCATGCAGCTGAAGGAGTGAAGGCGTGCTTGTCTTGGGAACAGGACTCTCTGCTGTCCAACCAAGGCATGTTGCCAGCTGTGAACATGAAGCGCACTCCTTGCTAGCCTCTCCTTAGTCCTAAGGTGGTGCCCCAGACACACAGACATATGAACAGAAACTCATAGATGTCTCAAATGTCTTTCTGTCACTGAATTCCTGGGTTCTACCCCATGGAAACCTTCATTTTATCACCTGGAGATCCTGGGAACTCGGCAGATGCAAGGCAGGGCCCAGAAAGTGAGAAAATAAATTCTCCCCGCCCCTTGACAGTCAGAATGTCCTCCTCCACCTGGGAAAGGCAGAAGCGGTCAGACTTCATGAACCAGGCAGCTGTGGGAAGCCTGTCTTGGAGCCGGGAACAGTGAGTGTTGTATGTGAGTAGGGGTAAGGGTATCACCTAGCTGGTTTTCACAGGGTGGCTGCTTCTATCCTTACTGCGAGGAAACTGACTTGGAGAAGATAAATGGCTTGCCCAAGACACAGCGAGGGGCCGAATGCAAAGCCTCCCCTTTGCCCTGCCCACACTGGAATGGACTGAGAGGAATGGGGCGTGGGACTGAGCTGCAAGGGCTGTCAGTACAGGCAGAGGGGAGCTGCAGAAAGGACAGCCCCATCGCCTGGGGCTGGGCAAGCGCCTCCGGTCATGGACTCCCTGTACTGGGTAAGTTTGACAGACTTGTCAGACAGAGCCCAGTGACCAGTTTCAGGCCTTTCATTAAGAGAAACTCTGTGTTCCCATCGAGAATCTCTAGGTATGCTGATGGGCCCTGCATAGCAGACTTCATGAATCAAAAGTAGCTTACGATGCCGCCATAGTGCATTTGGCAGAGAGCCAAAAACTCCCTCACATGTTGAACTGTTTCTACTTCTCTTTCTTAAAGGATTGTTTGATGTGTGTTCATCCTGCGACTGGCATGATGTGGTCTGGTCTTTCCTTCATTACCATGGGGAATTATGGATGAGAAGGTAAGAAAAGATGGCCCAAGGGGCTTGGACCACATTTTGTGGCAGGCTATTCTCTGTTGCTCTGGGCTTTGGTTTCACCAAACGCTGGGAATTACAGTGTAGGAAATCTGGGACACAGTGACAAGACACAGTCCCTGAGCCCAAACACACAGATGGTCATTTTCATCATGGGAGGTACACATTCACTTGACCCCAGGGTTTAATAGGGGCAGTCTTACTCCATCCTACTCTACTCCCCTTTTAAAATTTAGTTCCTGGTGGAAAAAGGGCATGGGGGAGTCAAGGAAAAATAATGTGTACGACTTAGCAGGAAACCATTTGTGGGTACCTAAGAAATCAACAGTCACATTTTCACCTCATAAGCAAAACTAATGCAGAAGACTTAACATGGAATCACTGTGGGCACCAAGGGATCAGCAGTCGCAGTTTTAACTGGGGCCAAGCTAGCAGCTGCACGAAGGTGATAAGAACACAGCAAATGGGGCTGGGAGCAGAGGAAAGTGCATGGCCGAGCCTTGGTAAGGCGGACTGAAAATGGGAGATGGGAGGGGGTAATGGGAGGGAAAAGGAGCACCTCCTCTCCTTCCAGCCTTCTGCGCCCTCCTCCTTTGCATCTTTGGTGAACTGTAAAGACCCAACAAGGTGTGACCACAGCCAGGCCTACACTACCCCAGGGCTTCGAGCTGCCCACCGGCCGCTCACAGTGACGGGTGCTCAGTCTCACTGCCTGGGACTGTCCAGCTCCTGGCCTTATGTCTACCCTGGAAAATGCCCACTTCCATTCACGAACACTAATGGGGCTTGAGACGGGCCGGTGGGGTCTGCTGCAGAGGCCCTAGTGAGCCGGCAGGTTCTTTACACCAGCGTCTTCTTACCCTAAATTTCCCACCAAAGGAAAACGAGTCACATAACCCCTAACAATGTCAGCTTCTGGCTCATCCATGTCACAGCTCCTGGGGTGGCAGTCTTAATGGGGTAGGTGTGAGTTGCAATACACTTCAGCATGTGGCAAAAGGATCTTAAGATTTTTTTTTATCATTTGTACAAAAACATAATTTAGGCTGGGCGAGGGCATGCATAGAAAAGCTACAGCTTGTAAAACTAGAATCTGGTACATCAGTGCCAAGGGCGGAACTCCAGGCCACCCACCGAGCACAGTCCTACAGCCGGAGGTGGCTGGTTCAGTGAGGGGCAGGAGGGCATCAGACTCCAGAAAATGTAAACAGCGTATTGTCAACATAATTTACTACAGTCTCTGCAGTGTATATAAAATGTCTTAGTGCAGTGGCTTACAAATAGTTTTTCCTTTTAAAAAACTGAAACAAACCAACAGGTCTCTACTTCATGCACGGATAGTCTTTTCAACCCATCCCTCTCCAACAATGAACGCAGAGAAACCATTGTTTGAAACGAATATGAAAACTTGCTACAGAAACACCCTGGTGAGAGAGGGTGTGGTCATATAGTGTCCTGGGACATGCCTAGCACAGTGGACAGGACAGGTGTCAGGAGTCTCTGTGGAGTCCTTTTCTCCTTGAACTCAGAAGACCAAAGCCCAGCACACAATGTGCAGTGAGGTCATCCAGCCACTGGAGGGCACCATCACCATTCAGCTGACAACACATGTCATGTCCATGGAACCAGCCACAGAGAGGCCTTGTGGTTTTTGTTTTTCATAGAAAGCTCCGAGTTCAACTTTGATTGCATCCCCAGCCCCCAGACATACACACAAAAAGCAGTTGTGAAAATACTGACTTCGGTTTCTTTGCTCCTTGCGAATGTCCTGCAACCGTTTTGCATATTTATGTGCAGCATCAGTTTTCTGCAGCAAAAGAACCCATCAGAAACTTTAATCCAGGCCAGCCCTCTGGCGTCTTCCCATTCTTCCCATCCAGTGGTGGAGTCAATCTTCCCTCGTTGACTCAGCCTAAAAGCGGGAGTCAGCAACTACCAACCAAGAGCCCACACCCATGAAATGAAGGAACAGAACAAAAGACATTCTTTCTTCCTGACTGAGCCAATTTGGTCCCTCTATTTGTTGATGCAGCATAAATGAAAACCAGCAGGGTAGGCACCCGAGGAATTAAGGTACCTGGACACCGCTCAGAGATCTAGAGGAGCAGGAGGGGAGAGGAAGGTTTGTCTTGCTTCCCTCTCCTCCTCTGCCACCCTGCAAGCAGCCCACACCCGGCAGACCCCTTGAAAGGACCCGTAACCACATGGTCCAGTGGCCTGGAAGTCCTGCAGCTTCCACGTTTGTTTATTCTCATTAGATTTACTTCTACAATCTTGGGCAGCTTTTTCCACGGGGCTCTCTATATTGGGACTCAGGATGCAAACTCCCATGGGAAGGTATGGCTGGTGAAGATGGGGGAGAGTGGGGGGGGTCTTCACAAGGTCTTCAGAGTGAGCAAAAGGCAGGATTCATGATTGATGCTGAGGCTTTAGGGAAGCTAAGCATCTGGCCTAACCCGGGGGGGGGGGCAGTGGATTTCGGATTTGTGGGCTGAAAATTAAGCACAACCAGCACAACCAGACAACCTAAGCACATGTGCACGCGCACACACCCCCCCAAACAACCTAAACCACACACACACATACACACACACACAAAACCTAAAACCACACACACATTCCAACAAAGGAAAGGGATAACCCCTGACTCAACACCTGTGTTCCCTTGTCTGTGGAGACTAGGGGACAGCAGAGATGACAAAATGTTGCTCCTGGTCCTCTCCTAGGATAAAATCCCCACCGCAGTGAGATTTGGGGAGAGCAGTGACGGATAAGGAAGACCTCATTGTCTGGAAGGAAGACAGAGAGAGGTGAGAATTCCTCCAGCCTCTCCAGCAGGCTCTAGAGACACCCCCGTACTCCTCCATTCTCCCAAGCTCAGTGTGATATAGCTCAGCACCCTCCATAGGGCCACGCACAGTGGCCACTCTGGTCACAGCGCTCCACTCAGGGCAGTCCCTTCCGGGTTCACTGGATGTGTCCCCTTGAAGATTTGGCAAAGCACCTGCAGATGACCTGCTCAGTCAGGAGACTAAGCTTGCCTTCTTTCCTCCCTCCCTAATCATGGACTTTGGTCACTACAATGGTAGGTATGTACGCTCGGGCAACCCTCGGAAACCAGGGGCCACCGTCTGGAATGCTGGACCCATCCTTCAGGGTGGTTTGCCTTTTTTTTTTTTTTTTTTTGGCAAGGCTGGATCCCCTTCCGCCCCCTGGCAGATTGGCTCACTGGACACCATCTAATCCTAACGGGGTTCCGCAGGGTTTCTTCTGCACATGCGCAGTTCTTTGAAGCAAAATTCAATGCTTTCATCTTGACTATAAAGTGGTTCCAACAACTCCAGCTGAAGGAAAAGATAAGATACAAATTGGGCCCACGCTACACATATTTTTCAAGTCTTGCTAAGAAAGTAAAAAAAAAAAATGTTTGGGTGTATTTTGATCCACGGGTGGCATTTTCAAATGTGCAAAACAAAAATGTCTTGGAAGAGATTTCTTGTTACTATAAAGTCGTCTTCCTCTTGCTTTTCAGTTGTGAGAGAAACCCTTCCACAACACTGTGAGATCCACACGGAGAGGACCAAAGAGGCTTAAAAGAGTACATTACACAGAACAGGAAACCCCGTAGCACCGATCTGAAAACACGAGACGGACTGGCGAGTAGATGCGGCACCTGGAGCTACGCACTACGGTACCAAAACCAAAAACTAGAAACCTAGGATGTTGGGATCACAACACCTGGGTGCAAATAGCTAACCAGAACTGCTGCCTGGAGGCAGCCATCTCTGTGACTGGGGTCTTCCAACACATCCCAGGTCTGACTGGTTCCTGCAGGGAAACCAAACCGCAGAGTTCGGGTGCCGTTGCCTGTCCAATCACAGAGCATGAAGCAATGAGGCAAAGCCCACAGGGCTCCTCTGACCCGACCCTGCCATGGGCAGCGTCTGCTGGGGGTCACCTCCCTTAGTCTATGGCTCCTGGGTGAATGCTGAGCACGGGGGGCTCCAGGCAAGTGGGAGAGTAGTTGAGGTGCGGCTCCTTGATCCACAGCAGGGGCACCCCGTTCTTGCCCTCTGAGTTCTTGCTGGAGTTCCGGCTTTTGAAGCGCACCAGCAGAATGGTGATGATGAGGATGCCAAAGATGGGGAAGGGGTAGAAGAAGACAAAGTAGAAGAGTGCATCGTTGGAGCAGATGAGCGACTGCAGGGTGGAACCTGGAAGGCAGCAAGAGCTGTCAGGGGGGAACCGCTTCTGGCTCCTGAGAGGCCACCCGCCCTATGGAGCTCTCCCACACACTCCTAGCCCTCCCCCTGCCTCCGGTGACCGGAAGCCTTTTCCCTGTTAATGTCTCTCACAACACCCCGCCATTAGTTCCTCTTAAGTTCAAATGATACAGTGTTTCCATTTCTACTGGGAAAGTCATACACTAAAGTTGGCCTTGCGGACTGTGAACTCAATGGTGTCTGGGGTAGCAGAGAAGCTGACCCCCATTCATCCTCACCCCCCTTCATTGTAAGCGGGCATCTAACAGGTCCATCTGTGCCCAGTTCTGCTGTAAGACATCGGCAATCTAACACACTCCCTGCCTGCCTGCCTGCTTGCTTCAAGGAGCAACTGTACCAGAAAGACACTTGCTTAACACTATCTACTCGCATGTCAGTCTGGGCCATGAACAGTGTCCAGTGTCTGCCTGCACAGCAGACATGGTAGAGAATGAAGCGAAAGCCCTGACACCAGGCCAGGGCTATGCGGTAAGTATTAGCCCTTGGCAGGCAGCCGGTCTCCCAGTGAGCCCTGTGTTCATGAAGTTTATTACAGGTATCCACAGAGCAGGTCAAGTGTGGCCTCAACACTGTCATTTCTGACACTGGTGCGCATCCGGTTCAGGCTCTTTCCATTTCCCCTTCCGTCGGACACTTGTACACCATCAGAACTAAGTCAGCAAGTGCTTATACTTATGGTTTGCAAATTTTTATCAAGTTACTGGTGGCCAACCACTCTCAACCCATAAAAGCTTCAGTTTCACGTAACATGAGGTCAACAGGAAATGATACGGGCAGAGATTTCCGAGCAGCCTGAACCTCAAATCAAGATGACAGAAGACGGGATGAGCAAACTGATTTGGCATTCTAATGTGTAACAAAGAAACACCAAGCAAGACACTCACAACAGTGAGATCGTACTGACTCAGGTAGAGGTCAGGCTGATCACACAGCCATATGGGATCTCATCACTTTCATCCCTAGCCCTGGTTTTCTGCATGGGTAACTAAGGGTCTGCTATGTGGGCTAGTGTGTCAAATTCTTCCACATCTCAAGCCCTACTAGTAAGTGCCCATCGCAGTGAGGAAAAGTGCTTATTACACAACCAAGCTCTGCATTTACTTTCCAGACACTGCAAGGACAACAGGGACACCCCTCTTCTGTAACTGGGGAAACTCACTTGTATCCAGAACCCGGATGCCAATGGGGGCCGACTCCTCCTCTGTTAGCCTGTACCACTCCTTCTGAGGGCTGGGCAGCCACTCTTCCACATGACAGGAGTAGTTGCCTGTGTCACGGGGGCTCGCCTCAAGCACTGTGAGCCGGTACAGCAGGGGCGAGAGTCTCTGGAAGCGCAGCCTGCCCTCCCAGGGGCTGCCTTCGGGACCAAAGACAGCATCAGGCCCCACGCTTAGCAGAACCATCCTCTCTGTTGGGTCTTCACCGTCCTCTTCTTCTGATACCGCCTCCTCCTCTTGGTCCTCAATGCCAAGGCTGCCTCTTCTTCCTCCACCTTTAGTCCTTAGAGAATACCAGGCCACGGCAAAGCGGGAGTCCTGGCTTGATCGAGACAGGATGCTGCAGTCCAGTTGGAAAGCCGCCTTCTCAGACACAGTAGCATTGGGGACCACTGTGTCCACCTGCAGGGCGGCATCTGGGGAGGGACAAGAACAGAGAAGGGAAAGAAGGCTGATTCACTTCCCCAGGAAGGTGGCTCAGAACTAAAAGGGCTGCCACACAGACCTGAGTTCAAGCTGCCCCAGAACCCAAGTCAATAAGCCAGATGCCAAGGGTTTGCTGGGGAGATGGCTCTGTGGTTAAGAACACTTGATGCTCTTATGGAGGACTGGGGCCCAATTTCTAGCAGCTACGTAGTGGCCTACAACCATCTTTAACTCCAGTTCCAGAAAACCTAATACCTTCTGCTGCCCTCTGCAGGTACCAGGCACACAGGCACGCGTGCGCACACACACACACACACACACACACACACACACACACACACACTACTCATACACATAGAATAAAATTTTTAAATCTAAAAACTTTTATTTTATGGTATGGTGGCACATATCTTTAATCCCAGCACTTGGGAAGCAATAGCAGGCAGATCTCTGTAAGTTCATGGCCAGCCTGGTCTAAGAATTCCAGGACAGTCAGGGTTACATCGTGAGACCTTGTCTCACCACCCCCATGAGAAAATTAAATAAATGCATAAATGTATAAATGAACAAGAGAAAGGGAGGGCAGGAGGGAGGGAAGATGGAGGGGGAACTCTAGACTGTGTACAGGGTCTCGGGCTTAGGGGCCACATTGGAATCACATCTGCGGCAGGACATAAACTTCCATCCACTTTGTCTGCTCTCAGCTGTGCAGAAATTTCCTTCAGGTGCATTTCCCTTGTTAGAGAAATCTACCAGGAAGACTAGACATCAATCTAACTGGCAGGGACCTAGCTGGTTCTCCATAAATGTTTGTCTCCGCCCACTTGATGGGGGGCTTCCCCAGTGAAGCCAAAAGGGTAGGAGTTGGGGAAGCGCATCCAGCTGCTGTTCTCTACGGTTACTTCCAGGGAAAGAGAAGCACCAGCCTCCAGGCAAGGTTTCAAACAGCAGCAGCAGCAGCAGCAGCAAAACAGCCAACTGTATACACAGAAAAAGAAAGCTCGGAGGGGATTTCTCCAGCAGGGACATGTGCAGGTGAAGTCAACCACTGCCCCTCCCCTGAGACAGAATGGCACACAGCACAGCTGCTGACTCCAATACCAGCTCAAATCAGATGTGACACAAGGAGAGGAACCTGCAATGCTACAAGGACCGCGAGAGTGCACATCAAGATGCCCAGGAGATAGAAGGCTAGGCGTTTGCACTGACAGGTCGCAAGTTCAGTTCCATGCCATGTCCTCAAGGGATGGTTGACTCTCTGCTGATAAGGCTCAATGGTGCTGCGGTGCTACAGGAGGCATGGGGACGCTGCACATCTTAGTCTTAATTATGTGTTAAATGTAACAAGAATTACACCCAGTAATTATATGCGTTTACACACTTTAGGAATGGCAATAGAGACAAGAGGAACAAAAGGCCACATGGAAAAGTCATTAGTGCCAGTACAATGATTGGAAGCGAGTGGCGGCTGGCGGTCCTTGCTGCTTTCTGATTAAAGAAGCCAGTCTTTCCTACTGCAAACCCACCAGCACAGCTTCTGAACGCAGGGCCACTGTTTCAAGGTTTCTGTCGTACTGACCACCTGTTCCGATCTGAATGTATGCTTTAAAAGGAAAATAGTCTTATGACCTAGAATAATTAACTGCTGGCTTTTATTCTAATTAAGAAATTTAATCACCTGAGGAGTAAGCCTGATGTGCAAGTTCCTATCCACAGGAAAAACAAGTTGAGAGAATTTAGAATACAAGTGTACAATACAAATGTTTATATGCTTAGCTGCAAACAATTTCTTCCTTTTTTAATAAAAGGATTTATTTATTTTTATTTTATGTGCACTGTTTGTGTAAGGCTGTTGGGTCCCCTGGAACTGGAGTTACAGACAGCTGTGAGCTGCTGAGAATGGGACCTGGGTCCTCTGGAAGAGCAGCCAGTGCTGCTAACTGCCAAGCCATCTTTCCGGCCCTGCAAACCATTTCTTAAGGACTGTGACGGTTACCCTTTCTTGACTGTATTTGGAATCACTTAGGAAACACCACCTTTGAGCATGTCTAGGAGGGCTTTTCTAGAGAGGATCACCGAGAAGGGAAGACCCACCCACTCCGAATGTGGGCAGTACCACCCTACAGGTTGGAGTCCTGGTGAGAAATGGAAGGAGGGAAAGGAGCAAGCCGGCTAAGCAGCAGCATCCACATCTCTCTGCTTCCTAATTGGATGTCACGTGACCAGCTGCCTAGTACTCAAATTCCCCCCATGACAGGCCATCTGTCAAACCAACCCTTCCTCCCTTAAGTTGCTTCTTGTTAGGCATTTGATCACAGAGATAAGTGTAATATCCAAAATATTCTTAACACAGAAACACGGAAGGGTACGGGCCTTACCAGGTCGCATGACGGTGACGGCTGTCTGCCCAGCTGTATCCTCAGCCCGTTTATACCACACACCACTGGGGCTGGGCAGCCACTCCTCCACTCGGCAGCTGTAGGTCCCACTGTCCTGGACCGCCACATTCTGGATGAAGAGTCTATACACGCCAGAAGAAGGGCTCTCCAGGTGTAGCCGCCCCTTCAGGTTATTTTTGGCCGCCTGTTCACCATAGTGGAAGGTAGCATCTCGGCTCAGGTGGGCCACTACTTCTCGCTCTGGGTGGTTGGGCTTCCACACAAACCATTCCACCATGAGCTGGGAGGTCATGCTGGTACGGTTCAGGACCACACACTCCAGCTGGATTTGCCGGGTCTCCAGAATAGACAGGTTCCCCTGGGCTTGGCTGAGCTTCAGGCGGCTGTCTGAACAGGGAGAAAGAGACATGGAGACATGACAGCAAGCAGTGCACAGCACCCTCAAGAGGGCAGTTAAACAAGTGTCCCTGGAGCACAGGAGAGTATCCTATGCACGTTTCTCAAACATGGCACTCTAAGTGTGTTGGATCCCTGGCCGTGTGAGAGTCCACTGCCCAGCAACAGCTGTCTCTGGTTCAGAACCCTTCCCTAAGAGGTTTCGATGTTTGGGGGAGGAGAAATGAGCAAGAAAAGACTAATGACAGAGACTCCAAAGTGTGCAGTTGACTGAAGAGGTAGTTAGCAAGAGGAGGGGCAGGCGAGGGCAGAGTGACAGCGCCCCTCCCAGCAGCAATAAACGTGAAGTTGAACCCAGGGTCCTGCACACGCTAAGCATGTACTGTACTACTGAAATATCACTGTGGTCGTTTGAATGAGAATGACCCCCATAGTCTTATTTATTTGAATGCTTGGTTCCCAGTTGGTAGAATTATTTGAGAAGGATTAGGAGGTGTGTCCTTGCTGGAGGAGGTCTGTCACTGGGTGTGAGCTCCAAGGTTTTAAAAGGCTACACCATTTTCTCTCTATCTATCTATCTATCTATCTATCTATCTATCTATCTATCTATCTATCTATCTATCTATCTTTCTGCCTGGGGCTTGTGGATCAGATCAGATCAGCAGTAGAACAGCAGTAGACAATCACCAACCGGTGGAAAACTGTCTCACTAAGTTGCCCATGCTGGCCTTGAGCTTCTATAGCCTAGCAGGCCTTGAACTTGGGATCCTCCTGCCTCAGCTCTCTAAGAACCCAGGATTATAAGCCCACACCATCAGGCCTGTGCTAGGGAAAAACTTTTAAGCCTGACCACGTGATAGATGGACTATGCAGAAAGCCAGAACCATAAAGGAATGGGCAAGGAAAACCCAGTTTAACATGCACAGACAATGGGCCTCCAAATGGCTTCTTTTTCAAGGCAGAGAGAACGACGTGACATCAGCACAGAAAAGATGGTACTGATGGGGCTGGGAGCTGTAAACAGCTGCAGAAAAGGCTTCCTTACGTGGAAGAAGTGCACGAACCATGGTTCTTGCTGACAGCATCCCTGAAACTTCACAAAGGACCCTTATGAACCTCTCTGTACCAGAAGATGATAAACAAAAGAGCCTTGGGACCAGCATCCCCGAGTGACTTGTAAAGAGGAGAGCCTGACTCACTCACTCTCTATGCTTCAGTGTTGTCTAAATGTTTGGTACCACATAGAAGATTGCTGTTGCAAATAAAAGGCTAAAACACAAAATGATTCTATTTTTAAACAGTTTGGCTAAAATATATGTATGAGATGTTAACGCTGGCACTATATCTGAGTTGCAAGACTATGATGCTTTCCATTGTGAGTCTCTACAAAGGCTCAGTAATGTATGCTTGCTTGTCAGGAAAAAAGAGAAGGGACAAGAAACAGAAAAAAGAAAGAGATGAGGACGCAAACCAGAAAATCAACTGAAAAAGCAAAAACAGTTGTAGTCAGCACCCTGTGAGCTTTCTGTACTGAGTTCACTATAGAGAGACATCACTGTGCTTGCGGACAGGGATCCTTGTGACCTTTTGGCATTTCACTTAGCTTGACAGCAGCTTTAGGTGGGGAAACCCCTTCAATATATTTAGGACCCGCGAAGACCTTCTTGGCATCAAATGAAAAGGAAGAAAGAAAAAAGATTGGTGACTAGAAAAGAGACCTTGGGAGGTGGGAATCAGAGGGGCGAAAATAATGTTATCCTAATGGAGACAAGCTAGGATGGAAGGCAGAGGCAGAGCAAGAACTCTGATGGGCCTGACGGCAGCTGTCAATCAGCTCTCAGAAGGCCTGCCCTAGTGACATACTACAGCACAGCTGCAGCCACAGCTTGGGAGGCTGAGGCAGGAAGATGTCAAGGTCAAGGCCTGCCTGGATTACAGGGTACGTCTGAGTGCAGCTTGAGTTCATAATGTTCATAATGCAGCAGGCAGACAGGACCCAGGACACGGTGACGTGACAGCCACAGAAAGCACCTCGCAGAAGGACTTCCTGCTTTATGCAGCAGAGGAACAGTTAGCAGTAACATGTCACTGTGTGGCCAGAGGGATCCTAGGACACAGAGCATCCTCAGGGAAAGGAAGGGAATGGTGTCCTTGCATCCATTATGGATCAGAAGTCCACATCTGGACTTCTGTCCCTGGTCCCACTGCTTTGCTGGGAGTCTGATGAAGAAACAAAATCTCTGTATTCATTCAAGAGGCTTCATCTACTGAGAGACATGTGGGGGGGGGGGGGCACAGAGCTCCCCAGACCCCAGTCTCTGCAGGAAAGCCACAGGCCCACAAGGGCCACACCCTCCATTCTTACCTGGCTGCTTCACGGTGACCTCTGTGCGCCCCGAAACCTCCTCAGCCAGCTTGTACCAGGCGTAGTTGGGGCTCAGCAGCCATTCCTCCACATGGCAGTAGTAGCTTCCGCTGTCGCTGACCTCGGCTCTCTGCACGGTGAGGCTGAACAGGCCGCCTGACGCATGCCGCTCGAACTGCAGCCGGCCTC
This sequence comes from Ondatra zibethicus, assembly GCA_004026605.1. NCBI lineage: Eukaryota > Metazoa > Chordata > Mammalia > Rodentia > Cricetidae > Ondatra > Ondatra zibethicus. The sequence continues at coordinate 47,992 of PVIU01009006.1, read as the reverse complement.
GCAGGCCCTCCTCCTCGGCATAGGTTCCGTACTCGAAGGCTGAGCTGTGCGTGGTCTTGAGAATGAGCTTGCCGTCTGCGTCCGAGGGCTTGTGGACGTACCACAGCACGGCGAAGTGGGAGTTCTGGCTGGTCTGGGATTTGACTGAGCAGTTCAGCTGAATGGGCCGGTTTTCTACCAGGGTGAGGGTTCTCTTGGACTTGCTCACCTGCAGCTTTGTCACTGTGAAGGGAAGAGGGCAACTTAGGACTGACCCAGCCATGGAAACGAGGCCCTTCCCAAGCTCACTTCCAGGCTGGGAGACTGGATCTGTCCAACAGGAAATATACTATGAAGTAACATCCTTCAAAGCCTCACCCAGTGCCAGCCACCCATCTCCTGTCACCTCCTGTGCCCTGTCCATTCTCCTTGCACCACTACTCACCCCCAGCCAAGATGCCAATCTGACAATAACTTGACCTTGCTTTAAAAGTTTAATGGCTCCCAACTGCCAGTAGAATCCACAGAAGAAAGTTCACTTGGCCAGCACAAAGCCCCCTCAGAACTTGGCCCTTGTCTAACTGTTGACCCATTGCCTAGGACTCACCCCCCAGGTTCCCCAGCCCCCCAACCCACACACTTTACCCTGAGCTCTGGCCACCGCCCCTGTTGCTCTGTCTTTTCTGCCACCTCCCTGCCAGACTCCTTTCCATTCAATCTCTTGACCTCTCTGCCTCCCATCCCAACAGGCATGGTCTTTCCTCCTTTGCTGCCTTCTGATACCCAGGCTGTTCCCCTACCCCCATCTCGCCTCTCCCCTAGACCCCAATCTCCCAGGAACAGAGATCAAGCTTTTCCATCCAGACAGCTGGCATTTTCCATCCCCCACTGTCCCACTAGGGCTGTAAAAACCTGAGGACCCCTGAGAGTGGGTCAGTCCCAGACTTACAGTGCTAACTGCTGGTGGAATTCCTCATTTCTGCACCCCAGAGCCTAGCAGTGTAGGCTTAGGAAAGCAAAGAGCTCTCCCTTGATGTTTGCTGGGATACTGGAGATGTGGCAACCGACAGTTACGGGAGGCTGGTGCAGATCTTGATGAGAACAGTAATGGACAGAGCAGAGCAGGCACCAGCCTCGCTACTCTCACCATCGCAGTCCAGAAGCAATAGGGATAGCCCACTCCAGATAATAACAGGGATGGCCCACTCCAGATAATAATAGGGATGGCCCACTCCAGATAATAACAGGG
>PVIU01009006.1:17447-46664 GCA_004026605.1 Ondatra zibethicus | reverse complement strand
TCCAGATATCCCTGCTCAATAACTGAGACAAAGTTCACCTTTAAGGGCCAAGAAGCCGAACTCTAGTAAAATGTATCTTAGGATGATAACTGGAGACTCTTCCCCTACGCATCATTACACTTGCCTCTGCTTTTCCCTACCAACCTAATAAACCTTCCTACTAAAACCAAAGAAATACAACAAAAACAAGAAAGGAGAAGGCAATTCTCTTAGTAGGCTGACCATGAAAGCAGGAGTTACCCCACTTCTGTCTTCACCCCTGGTTCTGGACCACTTTGCCAGTTGAGGAAAACAGGGTATGGTACAGGTCCCACAGCGAGGGAACAGCTGGGGCCCCTGCCTATCGGCCAGGCCCGCCTGGGCAACCTGTTTCCTTAAGGCCAAAGTCCTGCAGCTGGAACACACAGAAACTGCCCAGGTGTGGGCTGGGCCCCTGGTTGTGACCCTGGGACTCCGGCCTGTTTCATAGAGGCTCTAAGGGCTGAGTCCCATGCGTAAGGAAGGAGAGCTTTGACAGCCACAGACTGCTCCTCTGTATGTCGGGTAACACACAGACGGGCGTTCAAGACAGATTTGAGGCTGTGTCGAGAAGGCATAGCAGGTCCGCACCTCAGAGGATCTGTCCCGTGTTGCCGAGGCAGGCTTTTTCCTCATGAAGGACCTTTGAATTCACACACAGACCTCGAGCCATGGAGAAACACAGAGATGGGCTATGGCCCCACATGCTAGTGCCCTCTATTTTCCTATTTTCTCCAGTCTTCCACTTTCTCCTTTCTTCAAACACAAAGTCCTTCGGGACACCCTGGGAATCCCGGAGACTGGGCTGGCATTAGCCTGCTGGACAACTTTTCCAAGCAGACTCGGAGGCCTGAAACAACCTGTTCCCTTTCATCCCTTCCGACCCAATTCACCACATGCAAATGGTATCTCAATCAGTGCAGAAGACACCACCTGAATTATCTGGTGTACTGCCAGATGAACTGGGTTCTTCTGTGTGGAGTAGAAAGAGCTTTAAAATGTATTATTAATTGGGGCCAGATTATTTTTGCAACTGTTACTAAGGAAACCTCAATTGCTATAGTAACCGCATATGTTAAACTGGAATCCTATGACTCAACTTCAACTCAGTCACATGGTCAGAAAACCAGAAGCCAAGGAAGAGAAATACTTCAAAGCATTTCCAATTTTTTCTTTCTTCTTCTCTTCCCTTTTTGCCATCCCGTGTCAAAATATTATGAAGTGTTGGGGAGCTTAAAAGAGGGGTACTTTTGAAATCTGGTACATGTCTGACAGATGGGCAGGGGGTCAGCTCTTACTCTAAGCTCTGCATTTCCTCCCATGTCTCAGGGGTAGGGAGGACACATCCTGAAGCCAGAAGGAGTTAGGAGGCTCCACAGCTAATTAGGAAGCATTCACAAGCCTGTCTCAGCATTGCCTGGGGCAAGGTGCGGCTGTAAGCGCCCCCCCCCACTCCCCCGGCCAGTTAGGACAGCCTGACTTTTTAAGAGCCCGTGTTTTCATCTGCAAGCGAGAGCACCAGAAGTGTGCATCTAATTCACCCAGAGTGCCCGGCAGATTCAATGCAGTAGCTACAGAGTCTAGTGCCAGGCTGGGGGTACCCTGAACACTACGTAAGTGCCAGGCTGGGGGTACCCTGAACACTATGTAAGTTTTAGCTCTTCTCACTCCCTTTTGGTTTCCATTTCTGGTCCCAAGATCAAAGCTCATAATTAAATGGGACACTGATATAAGTGGCCACCGGACTTTTAAAAGTGCTGTAGATATGGCCGCCAAGTTGGCTCAGAGGATAAGGGCACCTGCTGCCGAGTCTGGCAACCTGAGTTCAAACCCAAGGACGGAAAGAACTGGCTCCCATCAGTTGCCCTCTAACCTCCAAGGGTGTGCTATGTCACATACCTACTTCCTTCCCTCACTCCACCGCCCCCCACAACACAATAAAATAAATCCTACGTCTGGAGAGAAGAGTACTGACTGCTCTTCCAGGAGGCTTGGGGTCAACTTCCAGAACCCATAAGGAGGCTCACAACTATCTATAACTCTAGGTCCAGGGACTCGAACACCCTCTTTTGGCACCAGGCACACGCATGGTACACAGACATACATGCAGGCAAAACAACTATCTACATAAAAGAATAATAAAAAAATTCTAAGTGCTATGGACCAGCAGCATGAGATCAACTGGGGGGGAGTTTCTCAGAAACAGACTCTGGGGCCCACTAAGTCAGAATCTCCATTTGAAGAAGACCTTTAACAGAATCAGACTTGCCTTCAACCAGAGAAACAAACGCTGGGCTTGGCTGCTCAGCAAATGGACTTGGAGAACCAATGAATGCCTAGGCAAATGTAAAGACACTCAGAAATGAGGCTTAGTTAATTCCCCAGTCAATCACCGGGAGAAGAGAGAATGCTGCAGGAGGCAGGAGCAGAGTCAGAGGCAGGGGGATGGCGGTGGCTGGCTGTGCAGTGCACTGACACAGTGGCACCTGCCTTCCCAGCAGCTCCCATCATTCACAGGAATGTCCTTTCGTGCGGCAGCTGGACAGTTTCCACCCCAGGTTTTGGATCAAAGTCTGTCAGTCGAAGAACGGAGGAAAGACGGCTGAGCTAAGAGGAGCAGGGCTACATGGAGGAGGGAGAGAGAAAGGGTGGAGGCAGCGGCAGAAAATAGCAGCTGCTCCCTGGCCAACCTACCCATCCTCCGGATCGGTTTCATGCGTGTACTGCTCAAGCAAAATACACTTATTCCATCAGCAAACGATCCTCCTTAAACATAATCATAGCTGCCTCACACCAAGGGCCATTTTGCAAAGGTCTTCTCTTTTTGCACGTCTGGGCAAAGAACTATGACCCAATCATTGCTAATCACATTAATAAGTGGGTGATTAAATAAAAACCCAATTAATCTTTTGAAAGAGGAGCCATTAATTCTGACTGTGATGAAAGAGAGATAACCTTGCAAAACAGCTGTGATCCCTGAGCTGGGCTCCGAGAAACAAATGAGCAGGTGTTCAACGGGGGAAAATCGTGAGGGAACGGACACCCAGAGCAGGAAACAGGCCACCTTCTCTGTGTGCAGATCAGGGAAGAGCCAGTGGTCGGGCATGGTGGGCGCAGTTCAAAAGGCGAGTGGCACGCACGCCCTGGGAAGCAAGCAGCAAAAGCAGCTGCCACTCGTAAAGTTACTGCACTTGAAGTGCCCACGCCCCTGCCAGGCCTCAGTTCCTCTTCTCCCTCCGCATGGCCATGACCAGACCAGAGAGTGCTTTCTAAGGGGCAAGCAGGGGCGTGGTCACCCCAAGCCGACAGCCTGTCCTGAGACAGCAGTTCAGCTCCCTTGCTCCCCTGCCACAGAAAGCTCCGTCACAGGGGTCTGGAGGCAGCAAGTCTTTTCATTGTTACACTGGTTTAGGGAGTGGGAGATATTTAATGGCTCAAATTCGCTCCAGTAAAGCTGTCCCGTGTCCTCTGTGACTTTCAAATGGCATTCACAGGAGTGTGAGACTTCCGCCTTTGAGCCTAATCCTACTTGGCTTTTATAGTAAACACGGTACTCTTTTCCCCACGTTTGTAATATGTAGGTCAACCAGGAGGGCTCTTTATCTTCTCCAGTCGGCCCTTTGGTAGCGGCTGTCACTCTGCGGTTAAGGGCAGCATTCACAGCCCCTCCAGCCAGGACTGTGCCCCCTTGTCACTGTCTCTGAGTACTTATTTATGGTGAGATGCATTTCGCTACAAAAACTTGAATATATATATTCTCCTAGTCAGATGTGGTGGAACATACCTATAATTCTAGCACTTGGGAGGCTGAGGCAGGAGGATCATGAGTTTGAGGCCAGCCAAACCAAACAAACAAAGAGCAGCACTGGGGGACCCTGACCCCGTTTAAAGGGTATGTCATTAGAAATGCTACACTGAGTTTTGTATAACTTCATTTCAGGTCAGTAAAGACCAACTGTCACCTAACAGGTGCATGAGGGCTGGCGAGATGGCTCAGCAATTAAGAGCATGTACTGCTCTTGCAGAGGACCTTAGCTCAGTTCTCAGCACAGGTCAGGTGGCTCGCAACCACCTGTAACTCCAGCTATAAGGGATCTGACGCTATCTTCTGGGTTCTCCAAGTACCTGTATCCCTATGTGCGCACACACACAGAGACATACACATACACGCACACAATTAAAAAGAAAATCTTAAATGAAAGGGGTATATGGTCTACACGTGACCAAATTCCTAATTCCCCAAGTTAGGGCGCTCTTCCTTTTCCGGCTCACCTCATGCTACCTCCTACCCTAAGCTCCTCACCAATATTAACTGTGCTCCTCGCTAGTCCGATCAAGTATTAGTCCCAGTTTTACAAAGATGCTTTCTCAGTCACAGAGCCAGTGATCTGGTAGACATGGAATCCCACCTTTTTAAAAAAGTATGAACTGCCCCACCCCCATGTGTCCATTCTCAGTGCTGGCTCAAGCCCACATCTGGAAGGTCTGAATGCCCTGCCTTCTCCCGTCTGTAACCTCTTCCAGACAGTCTGCACTGAAGTCCTGTGTGACGGCCACTTCTGTGGTCCCAGCAGGTGCTCAAACATGCCCACAGGGGTTTGGAGGGGTGGGGCAAAGGGAAAGCAGCAAGAGTTGAGAGGTGAGGCAGCAAATTAGCAGAAAGCCTGGCACACCCACCCTGCCTAACCTGTGCAGGCAGAGCAATGACCCTAACTAGCTGACACCAGTAACAAGCGTCAGGTAGATACCAACTGCCACAATGGCAACGAGGCCCAAGTATGAATGGAGGCTGAGAACTCCTCTTGTGGTTCTCACTCACGTGCCCTGCAGAGACAACAGGCAGGCAGAAGCTGCGTGGGTAGGAAGGAGACTGTCCTGGGAGAATGTCCTGACAAGGACAGCCATGTTCACAGACCCTGGACTCATACAGTCACAGAAAGGGCCCTCAGCTAGCCCAATCTGCCAGGTCAGCAATGAGAAGGCAGAGAAAACGATTTGGCAGCAGGCAGAGGGCATTAAATATTCATCCACCTGCCCATCAGTCCGATCCCAGCAGCATGTACCCACTGACAAGCAGCCTTCCACCACTGGACGCTGTCCGCCTGGAGGCTTGTTTATTGCTTTGTCAATTTTAATGCACAATATTTAATAGCCAGACCAAGGGATAGTCATAAACATTGGCTAAGTGAATGCTGACATTTCCCTTATTGCTTCTGTATTTAGCTATGTGAAATTGGAGGGTGTTTTTGGAACTGAGGAAAATCAGAAGGAAGTAAGATGATGCCTCACAGTTAAAAGGAAAAAAAAAAGAACTGAACAAGAATGGAGCACACTGGGCTGGCTAAATCTCAACTACGGGATCACTCAGAGAAGACTAGACTAAATCAAGGCAGAAAGGGAAGTTAAGATTGCCTTGGGGAATCACAGGCTCTGGAGAGTGCCTATGGGTTGGAGGTGGCCAATGATTGGCAAGTCACTCTGACAGCAGGTTGCTCATGTCCACTAACCAGAGAGCTTGATGAAGCAAACAGCAGTGGTGTGGTCACCATCAGTGGCTCTGGGCACAGACCACACAGAACTTGACTGGGACAAAGGACGTCGCGACGGTAGAGGCTGATGATAAATGAACTGAGTCTGTCACCGGTGCCTGGGTTTCTTGCTGATTCTCCTCAAATAAGAACATTCCCTAAAATATTCTTTAGGGAAGAATGGCGTCCCTTTGGAAGATGCTAACCCAGGCTCGGAGGGGAAGACTCTAAGGAGAGGGTGGGAGGAAGGAGGCTGGCACTGCTTTCCCCTGGACCTAGAGCCACCTTGTGGCAGAAGTTAAATAAAGGAGCCTGAAATAGGTATATATTTGATTTTGTCTTTAACAACTTGTATCTCAAGGAAGCTCCAAATGCTTTGTAGCCTTAATGTTACAAAGCAAAAGTCCAGGGAATCCGGATGGCAAAAGCAGACAGGGCACCACAGAAAGTGCCTGGTGCTAGGGTGCAGCACTGGGAGTAGAAAAGTCCTGCATTACACACACACACACACACACACACACACACACACACTGTACCAAATGATGCCATGGAGAGAAGAAAACACAAGTAAGTATAATTTTGGCTCATCATCTACAAAGTAGATAATATAATAAAATTAAAAATTTAGCTCTGGAGCCAGACTGCCTGTTTAGGCTTGAATCCTGGCTCCTCTGCTCATCATGAGTCACTGGGCAACTTATTCACCCTGGGTGGCAGAGTCCTCATCTATAAGCTGTGTCAGGCACCCCCACACCCATTGACCCTGTATGGATTAAAGAAGAATGAAGCAAGTCATCAGAAGTAAGGCATTTTCAATGGTGACAGCCACACGTTGCTACTGTTATTTATCCTACCACTGCTGTGGCTTCCACACACCAGGGAGCTGCAAGGAAAAATATCCTCCATTAAGAATGTTATGGGGTTGAATGCAGAAGGAATAAGGAGTGATTACATGGTTTCCAAAAAGGGCAAAGTCTCTCCACTCCCAGCACTTCATTAAGGCATATCTGGGTTCGAATCCCAATCTCCCACTCATTGCTGATGGTGAAGTTGGGGGCGGGGCAGTGACTGTTCACTTATCAAATGGAAACTAAATACCTTCCTCCTGGGGTTACCCAAAGACTCAGTGAGAGAGCACACTCGAGAACCGAATATTATCTCCAGCACAGTCTCCTTGCCCCCAAATGAAAGCAGCTGCACTAGCTGGGCATTTAGGGAGAAGCTCTTTGGAAAGTATTCAGTGCTAAGTGCATACACAATTACCACAGGAGAAACAGTAACACTTAGGGGATGCCCTCCCCGGTGCCTTAGTCATGCTGGGAGCTGCACACTGCTGTTCTCCCCAGTCTCCAGAGGGCCAGCCAGACAAGCAGGCCTTGTGACAGCTATTGCCAGGACCTTTGCCCTAGGGAGGACAAAGCAACACCTCACCCCCTCAGGGTCCCAATAGCAAACCAGAATTCAATGCTACCAAAGCTCACCTGGGAGAACCAATGATTTTATTCCGCTTACTTACAGAGCAGTAGGTGAGGGGCTACAGGCAGGAGCGGGGCCGACTTTAAAGCAACCACACTGGAAGGTATGCACCCAGCAGGGATGGTGGTTACCACAGCTGTGTGGATGGAGCCCACTTTCCTAAGTCTTTCGCCCAACTATGCACCCATGCACTCTGGCCTCCCCATGGACCAATACCGAACTGCAATACAACTAGTTGGGAGGGGTGCCTAAATACTCAGGTGAGGGTCCCATGACCCTTTCTGACCCCTCCTTCAATGAGGGAGAGTCAAGAGCCAACAAGCCCAGGTGGAATGATCTTTTGCAAGCAGGCCCAGCAGCCTCCTGAAGATGGTGGCAGTTTGGAATGCTCAAAAGTCTCCAGTGCCAACCACTACTTGGAGACACTTCCCAGGGACAGGAGACACAATCAGTCTCAGAGGCATGTTGATGCTCAAACAGATGCTATTGCTGGATTCAGCCTTCTCAACGGTTTGGAGAACCGTTTGGAGAGCAGGACTTGCCCCTCCTTGGACCCCTCCGTCCCGTGTATCTCATGTGTATGAGACATGAAGGCAGTTCTAACCCCACAGTGAGGAGACCGATGAGATGGTATAACGGGCAGATGTGTGGAGTCAAAGGGATCTGGCCTCTCACCTCAGGCTGAGTTTTAGCTCTACTACTTAACTGGCCTTGGTCACAGCTCATAGTGGTCAAAAGAGTCACCATAAATTTGAATCAGAATCCAAGCAATGAGAACCTTAAAGGACTAAGTGCACACGTGTGTTTCAGGGCTCTAGTCGATTCCAAGTAGTAACAGAAACAAGCAAATGGTAGGGGATTTATTCAGAGGGACAAAGGCAAGCAAGGTCTGGGGGTCACCTGTCTCTGTGACCGCTGCAAGCTGCAAAATCATGTGACAGTACTGCCGCTCAGAACACTGACCTTGAATGGCAGACAAGACAACAAAAACACACAATTACCACCCATACACACTCTACACCATAAGGCAGCCAGTGTTTATCCCCGCATCTTCCACAAGTGCTTACATCAAATGGGGTCTCCGCTTAGCCCTCCATTAACCTGAACGCCCACTGGAGAACAGCCTCTTCTCCAGAATCCTGTTGGCCCAGTTCAGCTCTGATTGGCCAGACACAGTCTCAACATCTATAAAACCCATTTGTTCCAAATGTGTGGCCTCTGATGTGACCAGTCTGGGCACACTAATCATAACGGGAGAACAAGGTCGAAACCATGTTTGCAAAGTGAGTGGGTCAGAAAGACAGGAAAAAACAAAAAATCAAAAAACAACTCAACTATTTATAAGTTCTAACCACCACCATTGGCTGTGTGGGTGCCTTTTCTATTCTAGGGGTATCCTAGACTGGGCACTCTGCTCCATCACCTTCCAACCTAGCCAGTCACAAGGACAAACAAAAAAATCCAAGTTACTCCTCAAGCCAGCGGAAAGCCTGGAGAAGGTGCAGAATGCCCCCCAAGTTGAGTGACTTCTGGATGAATGGACTTCCACAAGAGAAAGGAATTCAAACTCAGCCCATTTACAGGATCCGAGTCAAGAAAAGACTATAGAAAAAGACCACATGGTTCCTCCAGTGACCAGGCCCATGGCCTTAGGCAGTCCTTTAATTATTCCAGGAAATGTAAAATTGTAATCAAAGGGCTGTTCTTCCTCATGGGGGGGGGCAGAGAAGCTCAATAAAGACCACTGTCTTTCCTTTCTCCTCTAAGTTCTCTATTTAAACACGGGACAAGGGAAACCCTACACACAAAGTTACTCCAGGACTTTAAGAGATATGTTTAAAGATTGGAATGGCCTGCCCATATTTTAATGTCAGTTTAATACACACACACACACACACACACAAACACACATACACACAAAAACACACACACACACGTGTAGACTGGGGACTGTTCTAGATTAAGAGAGTGCAAAGAGACAGGACATCTGCAAGTGCTGTGTGCTCCCTAAATGAAGTCTCCTTAGAGGTGGGTGGGGGTTTACACTGAAAAACCCTGCTGAGACAACTGTGGAATTGTAGGTAATGAGACTGCATCAATGATGAACTCCTGAGTATGACAATGGGGCTGTGGTTAGGTAGGACAACGTCCTGTTCTTAGGGGTCACATGCTGGAGGATCTAGAAGTATCCTAGTGCCTGCCACCTATAAACACACAGGGAGAAAAACGCATGCAAGACATGAACTAGCCACCAAGGAAAGTGGGTGCATGTGATTGGAATTTCTCAGCGATGGGAAACAGATGCTGTGCCAGGGCTCAGTATACTCTTTATTTCCTCACATTTCCCAGTAATGCAAGCAGATGCCCTTCGATGTCTTACCATGTCACATAAGCATGAGCAGACATCCTCATAGCTCATGTATCATGGAAGGGCACACCCTCATGTATTAGACTATGTCAGGTAAGAACAAGCATTCATATCTCACATCATATAAGCACATATCTTCATATCACATATGCACATATCCCTGTGTGCCCCACTGTGTTACATAAGCACACATCCCTGTGTACCCCACTATGTTACATAAGCATGCATCCCTGTGTACCCCTTTGTGTTATATAAGCATGCATTCCTGTATACCCCACTGTGTTACAAAAGCATGCCACATCCTCCTTACTGTGTCATTTAAGGACACATTCTCATGTCTCTTACCACATAAGCATATACCCCCACTGGCCCACCATATCAAATAAGCACACACCCATGTCTCTCACCATGCCATGTAGACATACATGGGCCCTACAGAAGGGAGGCCTTGGAGCCTGAGCACCTACCTGGCTGCAGGACCCGAATCTCCAGCAGGTTGGAGGTCCTCTCCGCCAGCCTTGTCCAGGTGTTATTGTAGTTCCTCCGCCACAGCTCTGCCACACACTGGTACTTGCCTGCCTCTGTGTCACTGGCCCGGCTGATGCTCAGGCGGACATTGTTGCTGGACTCGGCCTTCTCGATGGCAGTCCGAGTTCGGAAGGTAGATGACCTGTCTCCCCACTGAACCCCTCCATCCCGCGTGAAGGTCACCAGATCATGGAACTCAACCGTGCCCACTGGCTGGAACCGCCATGTCACCGACACAGGGACTCGGGATGGGTAGTGGGGTTTGATGATGCACTGCAAGTCAAAGGAGTCACTGTAGGTCACCCCTGGGGTCCGGGAGATGGCTGTGACTGCAAAGCCCATTTCTGCAGGGAGAGGAGAGAGGTGAGGCAGACGGCACCTGGCTTTTCTGGGGTAGTGTGTCATCAAATGTGGGTCACCTGGCAAAGCCGGCAGTCAGAGTGGGGGCTGCACATTCTTCGGCTTTCTGGTCACGAGCAAGCTGTTTCTTTAGGTGTTGTGCTGAGGCCCAACTCAACGGTTCCTAAGACTTCACACAAAGAGGGCCCAGGCTACTGTGAGCAACCCAGCCCTGTCTCCTCCCAGTGAGACCTGAGAGCCTCATATGGGCTTATAGTACCTCCTCCTCCAGGGTAAGACACCAAAGCCATGACCACCCCTAGCAATCCCAGAATTCTGTGCAAAGCCAGTTTCCTCCACTGCAGGTACTCAGCACCCTAGATACCTGTCCCTGGTCTTCCAGTGCATGACACCCTGAAGCATGCAGGTGCAAAAGGCTGTCAGCCTCTCCTCTAAGTCCCCACAAGACCTAGGTTCAGACAGGTATTAAGGGACATATGGCAGGAGGGCCTGGTCTTACTTCAGTAGATGGGCACCTGAGGTGGGACATCACTCCGAAATTGAGGTTCCTGAAGTCCCAGTGGGCTGTAGCCTCTCAATATTTCTTACTGACTGGGAGGCATCCCTGGCCTCTAATGCTCATTCTCCAGTACAAGGGAGTCACAGTTCCTTCAGTGTGGATGAGCACATTGGCGAGGATCATATGAAAGTAATGGTGGTCGGTGTGTGCTGAATGCTGCGTGCCAAGCCTCACCCCTCATTGGATCAGCACTTGGAGTTCAGGTGGGCCTGCTGCCCCTTTTGCAGGGTGCAGAGAAGTCAAGTAAACTGCTTGATATTGTGAGTAGTAAATGGTAGGGTCAGGTTACAGCCCTATGTGCACCTCACTCCAGGGCCAGCCTGATCAAATCATCAGACTGATCAAAGGCACCAACTCTGCAGGCAGTCACCTTCTTGGGACACCTCCTAGCTGTGTGACATTAAGCAAATGACCTAAGTCTCCCCTGCTTCTGTTTTCCTTTCTGTAAAGAGTCCTTGTGAAGTTTAAATGAGTAGGTAGCACATCATATACAGACTAGAAAATATGCAGTTTGTTTAAGAAACCAAAGGGATGAAATACTTTAAAGTCTGCAGGCGAAACTCAAGGCATGGAAAGAGTCTTCAGGATTTCCCTGGGGAGTTGTTAGAGAACAGGTTGGCAAAAATTGCTGAACTCTCTGGATCTTCAATTTAAAAAATGAAGACACAGAGACCGACCCTGTGTGGCCATGATGGTCACTTAGGCAGTGGTGTGTAGCACACATGCTATAATAGAGGTAAAGGTCAGGGACGCAAGGGGACAGGTCCTGCACTGGGTGTTTCTGGCTTCACATATGAAGTCACAGTGTCCAAGGCCAGCACAGGCCTACACCATGGGCACACACCAGAGTGCACATAGCCAAGGTATCCCTTCATAGTCACAATGATCTGTGGGCAGCCTATTAGTTCATCCACACATCTGTCACGGCTGAAGAAGATCCATAATTAATTGTAGCAATACAAACATCTTTACTTTAGATAAAGACCATGGCTGGCAGTGTACAGAGTACAAGCGGAACACTAGGTCATGTGGCTGCGAGAAAACGAAGACAAGGCGGGGAAATAAAGCAGGGTAGTTCTTTGAAATCACCTAGTAACAGTTTAGGATTCTGTTTTGTTTTAATCTTTTCTTGCTGTGTAATCTTCATCCATATTTCTGATCTTTACCCCCTAGTATGTAATAAAAAAATAAATAAATGTGTTTGTGATAAAAAAAAAAAAGACCATGGCTGGCAGGACAACCACGGTCCTACTTCTAGAGGGAATCTAGAGAGAGTGTAAAGTGAGCAGAGCTGGCCTCATGATTCCAAGGGAGTGCTACTCTGTCCATCCTGGCTGTGAGAGCGGCCAGATACATGGTGAGTTTAAGAACACTACCAGGCCAGATAACCTGAAACTGTAAAATTACTTCCAGGGAAAGCACCCTGAATCACCCTTCCCTGGATACCCCTAACGTCTAGTGGGGAAAAATCTACTCGTAGCAGATCTCAGAACCATCTCCCAGGTTCCCATGTCCAAGTCCACAGCGGTGCCAAGCATAGGCAGCAGGGACTGCGATCATCACTGGAGGAAGTTTCTAGACAGAGAAATCAGAGCTACCTGGTGACTGCAGAAGGCAAACCCATCTTTGGTATGAAGCATTCAGAAAGCTGATGCAACTGCAGTGAGGTGCAGGGGGACACAGGCTGCATCTGGGTTACATGATGCTGTGTCCGTTCCAGGACCTAGACAGCAAGCCAGTCTAACCAAACAGGCACCATGGAACACCATGGGTCTAGAGCAGCTTACTGTTCCTCTACTGCTTGCATGTTTCTTTTTACTGCATGCCCTGCTTGGGGAGACACCTTGTTACCCTGAAAAGCCCAAGGACTCCTACAACAGTGACAGGTGGCTTCCCCTCTTTGCAAGGCAGCTAGAGGGAAGCCCTGGCATGGGGGAGTTAAACATCAAATAGAAAACGCTTTATCACTAGAAAATTGAAAACAGACATTTAAGAATAAAACTAATGCTGCCTTAATCCCAGAAGGGAGAACAAGGACTTGATCGTGGGCAGATCCACCTTGCACTGCCATCTTTATTGAGTGCTCGACAGCACCACCAGCCTTACCTGAGGTGGTGACACAGTCCCCGAGAATGGGAACTGACAAAGCTTCCTGACAACAGAAGGCCTGACAAAATAAGTTATCTTCCCAGCAAAGTAGCAGGCTGGTCTTTTAAAACCGTGATAGATGGACTGCATCTGGTGGATAATGCAGGCAGAAGCCTCTCTGAATACCCCGTGAGGAGCAAATCTAATAGTACTTGGTTTCTGCAGATCTCAAGGTATCTTTTCACTCTGTGCAAATGAGGAACTGTTGTTTTCTTAAGTGGGAGCTTTACAGAGGAAGAGATAAAACACAGGCCTAAATGGGACAACTGAGCTGAGTGCTGAGACTCAGCCAGACATGGGGCAAATGCTGTATTGTCGGCAATGAGATTTTCATCCTGTTTAGACACTTTGGGGGGCTGGGCTGTGAGGAGCTGAGTAAGACACCCTGTGAGCGGGAGAAACTTATCACTCCTCTTTTCCAGGACAGTTCTACCACAGCCATGTCCTGCTAGTTGATGGCACTTATCCACTAGGGTCCCCATCCCAACCACCTCACCCAGTGCCAGGGATAGCAACAGCCCACAGGAGTCCCTAGCCCCAGATGCCCCACCCACCAACTACTGTTAGTTTCCTCAAGCCCTTCAATGAAACACTCTAGAAGATTATTATCTTCAATTATCTCCAATCAAAACTTGTTTTCTTTTTGCCGTGTGTGTATGATGTGATGCATATATGAGTATATGCATGTTTGTCTGTGGTTGTGTGTGCATATGCATGCACATACAGGCCCAAGACTGATGTCAGGCATTCTCAATTGTTCTTCCACCTTATTCGATGAGGCAGGGTCTCTCAATCAAACCCAGAGCTAACTGATATGGCTGGTCTTGACAGCTAGCTTGCTCTAAGGAGCCCATGTCTGTCTGCTTCCAGGGCTAGAATTACAAGCATGTGATATGGAATTTCCCTTTGTATGTTGTGAATACTGTTGGTTAATAAAATATCTGTCTTAGGCCTGCACAAGACAGAACGTACGTAGGCAGGGAAAACTAAACTGAATGCTGGGAGAAAGAAGGTAGATTCGGAGAGAAGCCATGTAGCCACACCAGAGACATTTGCTGGAACTTTACCTGGTAAGCCACAACCACATGGCAATACACAGATTACTAGAAATGGGTTAAATTAATATGTAAGAGTTAGCCAATAAGCTAGAGCTATTGGGCCAAGCCATGATTTAATTAATACAGTTTCTGTGTGGTTATTTCAGGACTCTGGGCAGCCAGGAAATGTACACATGGCCTCTTACAACAGGCAGGATGCTGAGCCCACTCAGCATTTTACTAGGGTTCTGTGAACCTGAACTCCAGATCTTCGTGCTTACAGAATGCACTGTAACAACTGAGGCATCTCCCCAGGCCCTCCAACCAGAACACTGATAAAAAGGGACGGAGCCTAGCAAAAAAAAAAAAAAAAAAAAAAAACCATCTACCATGGTCCCACTGTTCACTCACCAAGAGCTGTGATGGAGACAATGGTACTGGCACGGCGCTCTCCCACGATCTGCCACTCTCCGTCCACAGCCCGTACCCACTCTGTCACATGGCATTCGTACTGGCCCTCGTCCTCCTTCCTGCTGTTGAAGATGCCCAGGCTGAAGGAGTTGGGCTGCACCTGCTCCATCTGGATGCCCCCGAAGCTGCTGCGCTCCCAGTAGGATGAGCCCGGTTGCACGGTGCCGTCCCGGTCTAGCCACATGACGTTGCTGCGGCGGTTCTGCCTATCCACAAGCTGCCAGATGACAGAAAACCGGCCCTGCAGTCTGCCCACTGTGCGGACGCTACAGGAGAAGTGCAGATCCTCGCCCTCGAGGATGACGCTGGCGTTGCTGGCCACCTCCACGGAAATGCTGCTTTCTGGGGAGAAGAGAGAGTACCACACTGGGGGTTTACCGTCTCCATGGCGCCCTCTTCACAGATGACACAGGAAGAAGGGTGCAAACCGAATCCCGTGACTCTGACAGTGAAGCTCAAAGGAGTCAAAGCATTTTGATTTGCTCTGAGACACAACTTACTGCTGTGAGATCTGGCTGGTGTAGACCGGGCATTGCCTCCTAGATCTGGTAGCCTAGAATGTTCTTTGCTTTGTGGAATGAATTGGGATAATGAGGTCCTAAGACCTAAGAGTAAATCAGAACCTGAGAAATTCAATACAATGGCAGGGTGTTGATAGCATAAAATTATTTATGGGTGACCTGTTCAGATGCAGTTCAAGGTTTTTGGCTTGGAGTTTCGGCATGAGGAAAAACTTCCTAATCCAACCACACCTCAATCTTCCACCACTTGGAGCTACAGCAGTCAAACAAAAGCTATAAAATCCTTAGTGTGCCATTTGAATCCTTCGGGGAAATATTAGGAAGTAGAAAAAAAATGTCAAGAAGTACTTGGAAGATGGCACGTGCTTGTGTGTGGAAAATGGGGGTACAGATGGTCTAGTCTCACGGAGTGTGTGGAGAGCGAAGTTTCAAGTTTTCATTAACACAGAAGAATGAGCCGCAGCCAGTGGCTCACCATCCACCGCTCCCCTGTTCGACTCGCTCATTCAGCCCTGGGGCACCTCGGCTCACCACCCTGACAGTCTGCCAAGCAAAGGTGGGGATAAAAACTTCACTACCAGCCTAGCTTGGTCTAGCTTTTGCCACTCCTTTGGATAGCTGGTCTCAGTCAAGGGGATGATTCAAACTTGACAAGCCTCAGCTTCTTCTGTAAGATACCATTTTTAACTTACAAAAGATTAAAAAGCAAGTAAGACAATGCACACAGATTGTGTAACACTCAGTACGCTTTTTAAAGGCGGTGTCCACAATCATGATTGATTTTACTATACTCAGATATTTCTGCTTTCATAAACAGCATGGCTGACACTTTCCTAATTATGCATATATTATTTTGTATAATTACCTATATTGAGTTCAATAAGCTCATATAAATTAAACAACACAATATATAGTGTCATAATCAATTTGGATTCAATTTTCTAGGCACCATTGACAATCGATTAAGTCAAACCCCAGATCAAGAAGCACACCCGATTACTGCAGCATTTGGATCCACTTTATTCTTCTCCCCTTCATTTCCCCACAGACAGAAACGGAAAAGAAGAGCACCAGGCCTCAGAGCCTAGCTTTCGCCATAGTGAGGAGGCTGTGCTTGCTTCACAGGAAGTAGATCTGGACAATGTGGGAAGAACAGGCCTCAAGAGGACAGCCTGCCCAGGGCAAGGCTCTTGTCAGCTGGGCTTCGGAGCTTGGCTACACTGCCTGCCTCCTGACTGGAATCCTGGTGTTCTCACCAAGCCTCAGCTACACGTGCACAGCTGGGACTCTACTAGTGTCTACTTAGGGTCATGACACCGAGAGAGGCAATGGGGAAGTGGGCAGAACTGAGGCTGAACCCAAGGCTCAGGGATGCTCCACAGGCTCCACTGCTGAGTTACAGCCCCAGGCGTTATTCGTCATCACCAATATCCTTCCCCACTGTTTTCAGCTCAAGGTGAGATGCAGAAGACAATTGTAGCATCAAGGAAGAAAACCTGGTCTGTCTGATACAGAAGAACGACCTATAGGACATCGGTCATATGCACTCCTGTCACCCCACTGGACTCTTAAGGACATTCTGGACGGCTATTTGGAGAAAGCCCAGGAAACCTAGATAGAAGGAAAGCGCCTGGCAGCCGAGGCCTGGACAAACATGGACCTGCTGCTGCACTGCGCACTGTAACTATTTATACATGTTCCCAGGCTTAGAACAAGGTAAAATCCTCTGGACTGAATGAAAACTAGGGCAGAATTATTCAAAATCTGGGTTTGTGTTCATAAGTGAAATTTCCAATCAGGAGGCTGCTGGCGGAGCACAGGCTAAGCGCAGAGCAGCGGTTCGGAGTTAGAGCAAATGTTCCTAATGCAATCGCAAGCTCAACCACTAACTGAACAACCGGATCAGACACTTCCCTGTGTGTGCTCTGATGTCTCCATTCACAAGATGGATGTAACGCTAGCCTGGACGGAGATTGGAGGATTGAGAGCAGAGAAATCATTTATGCAGAAGCACTTTGGGTTCTTAGGAGGAAAGGTGCCATTAAAATCCAGGGCATTATCACCATTACCGATTGATTGTTGTTCTTCAGTAGACTTACCCAAGTGGCCTTGGGGCAGGATCTGGTGCTGCTGGGGGACTTTAACTACCCAGTTATCTGCTGGAAAAGCAATATAGCAGGCCACAGATCATCAAACAAGTTCTTGGAAGGGCTGGGGGAAATCTTTTAGCACAAAAGATAGAGGAAGCAAACAGGGTGGCTGCCCTTCATGCCGTCCTTACGAAACAAGGAGAGATTAGTTTAAAAGTACAGAGTCTGTGGTTAGGGCAGGCACAGGAAAACAGGATAAAGAGTGTGGGCATTCAATCTGATTGTTTCAACTGTACATATATTCAGCAAGCACCTACTCTATGCAAAGCACCATGCAATTGCAAGAAAAGCACAAGAGTTCAAGGTTACGTGTGTGTGTGTGTGTGTGTGTGTTCAAAGTACAATAAGCATGACAGAAAACAATCCCATTGGTGAAAAAAGAGAGAAGGGTGACAGGCCTCCTCAATCTATTTTGGACTTCACACTTAACAGAGAAACATTTCAAACACATAAATGTGTAAATAAAAATGTAAAGGAAATCATTACAAGGCTAAGAGGAGGAACAGTCCTGGGAGCTAAGAAAAGGTTAAAGGTTAGTTCTTAAACTGGACCATCTTGTTTAAAAATCAGAGCATTGTAAGTTTTGATTAACATTTTGCTAAAAACAGAACTGTGAGAGAAAAGAGATTAATAAGAATGTCTTGACACCACGGATATTTTAAACACAGCATGCATGCACTCTGTTCATCTCTGAAGTTCCCAAAAGGACACCACCCACCCTGACATGGTCAGTGTGCATGGAGGCAGAGCCCCTGGAACAGCGTTGAGAGGCCCAAGCCCTCAAAGCACACTCCAGTAAGGCAGACACCCCACCCCCTGACCGTCTATGTGCACATTAGGATGAACCTATCACTTCGTGCATGCTAGCCGAGTGCTCTACCACCCACCGTCTTCTAACAATGCAATTTCAGTACAGAAGAGACAATTAGGGAACTACCCGCCTTGATACCTGGAAAGACCCAGATAGCAAATCCTTCCTAACAATGCAGTTGATGATACCCAAATCCTCCCATAAGAGATGAGCTCTCCTTAAGAGAGATTTCAAGCCAGGCCTCTAACCACTTCTTCTGGGATTTAACTCCTCTAGAGGAGCAAATGACTTCCTGGTCTTCCCCCAAGCTGAGCTGGCAAGGCTGGTGTTTTAGACCAAGCTGCTTGAGTTCAAGTCTGCAGGTACCATCTCCAGCCAAGACATGCCCCTGCTGCTTTGTAAACCAGGGCTCGAGAAGGCAGAGAGGCGCTCTCTCTGGTCATCTTATCCCAAAGTCTGCCCCTTCCCCCTAGAGCTATTCTCTCTCCCACTACTTCTCCAATATGGCACTAGTCACTGCGCCAGGAACTAGTAAGTGACGCACTTCTACTTACTGAGGGGAAGGACAACGATGGGGATGTTCTTGGGACGCTTGCTTTCCTTGTCGATGAACTCGCCAGTGACAGTCTTCTCTCGCTCTGTCACCCGGCAGTTGTATTTACCGCTGTCTTCCTGGCGGAGGTGGTATATCTTTAGTACAAAGACACCGTCACCCTCTTTGGCCACTTTAAGCTGTCCCTTGGCTTCACGGTGGGCAAATTCGCTGTTGAGGACTGGCACAGCATTAGGCCCCATGGTGGCGATGAGTGAACTGTTGAAGGCCCAGGAGACGGCAAAGTACCGGTCAGGAATGTTCTGAGCCTCTAGGATACACCTGAACTCCACTGCCTCGCCCACTGTGTGTAGCCGCTTATCTGTCTCCAGGCGCACGGTGAACTCTTTGTCTGCAAACAAACAAACTGGATGCATTCTGGGCAAATGAAAGCTGCAACCCACCAAACTGCTTCAGGAATCCCTATTCCCCAACCTTCTTCATGACACTAACCACAGAGACGACTCAGTATTCATCTTGAGAGAAAAATCCAACTCCAGCCATGCAAACTCTTAGAGTCCCAACCAAACCCAGGTGGTCTTAGGAGCTAACCATTTGCATCTAGACCAACGGGACTCTGTCAAGGAGCACACTGCTCCAGATTAAACCTCCAGTGCCTGCAGACAAGCCTGGTCTCTCTCAGGTGGCAGCTGGCAAAGGTCCAGGCCTGAGTTCCGCTAGAACAACATGATTACAAGGACGTTTGCTTGCTCAGCAGGTCCTGTAGGACTCACCTCACAGAGGTCTGTGAGTCAAAATTAGGCGCTGACCCCAGTTCTAATCAAAACTCGGTGAATTTACTGAGATTCTTCTCTACCACCTGTAAGAACACTGAAAATTAGATGTGGGCAAGACGAACTAGCTGCGTCCCACAATGTCTTTGCACCAGCCTACAACCCACCAGGGCATGTACGCAGTCAGAGCAGAAAAGAATCTACTTCCACTAACAGTCAAACGCCTCTGAAAATGGCCAAGGATCAAGACAGGAACTCTCCCAAGAGCTGGTATCTATCTAGACCTGGTGGTGTCACCACCGCAAACAATGCCATGATCTCCAAGAAACAGTAGCTGTTGATGCTCAACTCAAGAGACTTCACCCTGTAGCGGAAGGCACTCATGGTGGAAGTGAGGGGACAGGAAGAGGAGTTAGGACTCGGGGAAGTGGCACCATCTCCCCTTGCTGTGAGAGCCCATCGCTCCTAACTCCTTCCAGTTCCAGCTATGCTCCTTGAAGAGACTACAGAGGAAAACCCCATCATGGTGGAGTGTGAACGTCTAAGCACTCATCAACTTCAATGCCATAATGGTCTTCCATCTGCGGCATTTCCGAGCCATCACTACCATCTTCGAGATCCATGCCTCAGTTGTCCTGAACCCATCCCTCATGCTCTTCAAGCACATGAGCGTCCTATTTCCCTGTGGAAATGGACCGTGTGAGCCAAGGAAGCGTTGCTCTTCTCCAGTCCACTCAGCATGTTTTCTCTTCGTCCCCTCCTTCCACACAGGTCAGTCTCTTGGGTCAGACACCATTTCTTGCCCGTGACTAGCCCCTCCCTGTATTACCCAAAGCCCTCTTGATAATACCTGTGACATGTCAGCTGTGGCCTCTGCCCCATCTCATATGAAATAGTCCTGGGAGACAATGGCAGAAAGCAAAAGGGTTTTACTCTGCTACTGTCTGCTCAGGCAACATACCCAGATGAGACTATGCCCATGTTATCCATTGTCATTAGCCCTCTGATCAATAAAATACAGTACTTCATAATCCGTCATCAACCCTAAAAGGCACTTCTTCCAGGAGACTGCCAATGTGGCATACCAGGGAATCCCAGGGTCTCAGACCTTCTCATCTGTCCTAGGCTAAGTGGGCTACCACCAGGGCTTTCCTCTTTTGGCAGCCCTAAATGCTACTTTTTCCATGAGAACGCCTCCAGTTCCATGGAGCCTTCACATTTCCTGGCTGGAGATGCAAACCCCCCTTTCTGCAGAGCAATCTGCTCTTGCTTATACCCAATCAATCGACTATGGAATTTGATGTAAGCTATTCTATATCCCTTTTTCCTAGCCCACTGACATCTGGCTTCCTGATCCCTTGTCCACTGACCTAGTGAGCAACACCAATGGCTGACCTGACCCTCATCCTCCAGAGCAAGCTCTAGCCTCTGGGACTGCTCTCCTCCCTTGGTTCCAGGACACCACCCTTTCTGCCTCTCCCGACCATTCTGCTCCTTTCACAATGGGGATTGTTCTTGGACCACCTCCTACTGCCATGGGTCTCTTGAACTTGGTCCTATTCTTGCCCTAAGGGCTCTCCCAAGTCCTCCTCACCTGCAGGTGCAGTCTTTAGATGTCCATGTCCAATGACACAATGGGTGTGTCATGCTATGAGTGTCTCTGAGAGTCCACTTACAAGGTGGACCCCTCGACTAAGTTACAAAGACAACCAGTGCTGCCACCAACAGGTGATCAGACCTCCCAGCGGGGCTCTGCATGTCCTCATGACCCTTCATCACTGTACAGGGCAATGTCACTCATCTTGGCACCCCTGGGGCCTCTCACCACACCTTCAGTGCTGGAAAGGCTAATGTCTATTAAAATAAACATGAAGAAAAAGGCCGGAAAGTGGAATTGCGACTCCTGAGCCTGAACAGGTACACACCATGAAGATATCGACATTTATTTTTTTCCATTAAAATTTTCCTTTGCTGGCTTAGTCTGGATATATTTGCAGGGCAAGTTCAAAATGTCCTAATTCTAAATTGGTAAGATTAAAATAAAGAAGATTAGCGGATGCAACCTAATTTAAAAGCATTAAGACTCGAAAGTAGGCCCAGACTTTTTTGACACTGATCTTAAGACCAACCAGGAAGGCAAATGATAAGCGGGAACTAAAGCCTCTTGGGTAAACTTAACATTAGAAGATCCAGAAGACACTAAGAGCCCCAGTCCTAAGTGTGGATCGAGTGTGCCCCTCACCAAGAACCCCGCCTCCATTTGCTTTCACACCCACCGGGTGTCCAGATATCTCCCTAGCCTGCCCCCTCTAGTGCTGCGGTAGACAGAATGTAGACCAGAGATCCCCCTATCCTGCCCCCTCTAGCGCTGCGGTAGACAGAATGTAGACCAGTGAAGAATGTCCTGGGAAGTCCATCAGAGACACAGCTTCCCAGCCCTGTCCCAGGAGTCTCTGAGGAGGGACTTCCGGGATGAGTCAGAAAGTTCAGTCTCAGGTGACTGAAGCATTGCTCTCAAATGTCCCATCACCTACGCAAGGAGGACAAGAGACAGTGCTGACAAGAACAGTGCCACCTGTAACACAGAAACATCCTGTTCTCACGAGGACCAACAGCCCTCAGCAGGGAGAGGAGACAAGGCCCTCCAGCCACCTCATGGACAGCGTGATGACCATTCTCCAACCAAAGCCAGGCCCATATAAGAACCCGCCCCAGTTCAGTCAACACCAGCAACACTGGCATCAGTTCTCAACGGAGCTCTGCAGGTGCAAGAACCTGGAGTAGAACCCAGAGTCTCAGGAAATATCAAGAGAAGCTGTGGGAGACTGCGGCTTGCCCGGCCACCATCACTACCTCAGCCCTAAGGGCTGCAACTTGCCTGGCCACCATCACTACCTCAGACTGAAGCATACCATTCTCCCCCCTCAGGGACCCTGCCAGGCCTTCCCTTGACAAAGCGTCCACAGCAGGAGCTAATACTCTACACCAGCCTCATGGCACACATCTGGTTATTGCTGGACCACACCACAGAGCACTCTGTACTCGCTACGCTTGACCGCAAGGTGAGGAAGCCATCCTAACTTGCTCCCCAGACATAACAATATGTTAAAGCATTTTAGAAGTTGTAAAAAAAAATGGCAGGGATATTAATATAAAAATAATGGTATACTAACATCTCCTTGGCTTGCTGGTTCACACACCCAACAAAAGGCTCATCATCTCAAATGTCCTTGGCAATCGAAACATCATCAAACTGGGTGGCATCCCTGGCTACCAGGAATGGGAACTCAGAGTCATAAGACACAAGATTTTCTGTGATAGTTCTCATTTTTAAATTTTTTTAAAAAAAGATTTACTCATTTTATTTTATGCGCCTGCATGTATATGTGCATATCAGACGTGTGCTTGGAGATCAAAAGAGAGCAAAGGATCCCCTGGGACTGAAGTTAGGAAGAGTTGTGAGGCACTGGGTGGGAGCGAGGAATTGAACCTGGGTCCCCTGCAAGGGCAGTACATGCACTCTCCAGCCACACTTTTCTGCAAAATCTCTCATTTTCAAAAAACAAATTTCTTATTCAAAATGAAGTATAATACCATATAGTAAAGCAAACATGATGATGAGCAGGGGCCAGTTGGGGCAGCTGTCTGTGACTCACTGCAAGCTGGGTCTGTGTGCCCCTGTTTTCTCCAGCCGACGTCGCAACCATCTCTAACCTCACCCAAAACCCTACTGTGTTGTCATGGTCACCAAACAAGGTGTCCCCACACCCTCCTAGTGTCTGACTCCCCACCAGGTGAAGGACAAGGAGCTGAAAGAGACTGACCGGTGGGCTGGATGTTGACCACAGCACCCTCGGAGCGCTTCCTAGTCATGGCGTACCAAGAGCCATCTGGATCCTGGATCCACTCGGCAGCCTCGCAGTAGAACTCGCCCTGGTCGGAAGGCTGCAGGTGGAAGATGGTGAGGCGGAAGGTGGTTCTCCCCAGCTTGTCCAGCCGCACCTCCCCCAGGCTCTGCCGCTGGGTGTATTCACTGCTGGAGTGCAGGATGAAGTCTCGGCTCAGGGAAATGACCTCCACCGGCTTCTCGCCACCCTTCCGCCGAAGCCAGGATACTGAGAGGTGGCTGTGCTGGTCACTCTCAGTGGACACTTCACAACTGAGCTCCAGTGGGTCCTGTTCCACTTTGTGCAGAGTCTGGGGGACAGCTGTGGTCTGCAGGGAATCTGGGATCACTGTAACACAGAATGTTCCAACAGAGGAAGGTTACAAGGCTACAGAATCTGAGACTCACCTTCCGAGAGGCAAGGGCCCCACGCTACACAGAAATCACTATTACTGCCTCAACAAAAGCAGCCCTAACAATCAATTCGAGGCCACAGACAACTCCGAAAGGCATATAAACCTAAATACACTTTTCTTTTATGGTAGCCAAGATAGTATTTTTGACATGGACACCCGCTTGGTATTTTAATAACACTCAGAGCAAAGATGGACTTTATTTTAAAAATGTATACAACAAAAAAATTCCCTGAGAAAACTGTGTAAGAATAATCGCTGAGGTCTAATAAGATTGGATGTTGGTTTTGGTACTGCTTTGAGATACCTTCACCTCACTTCTGACTGGGAAAGCTCCTAGACCTTCTGGCTTTCCATTCCTAAACAGCCCTTTCCCTCTTCCCTTCTGGACCCTCCTCTCCATCCCATCTCCCAGTTTATCTCGTCCACGCACTGTCCTGAGATGTGGGACTGGGAAGCGGGAATAGAGAAAACCATCATCATTCCCTATTGTCCCCTTGTCCTGGGGACAGAACCTAGGACTTTAATAGGCAAGCACTCTACCACTGGGCTACAACCCCCACAGTCTACCTCTTTAATTTGGAGACCAAGTCTCACAATGTTGTCCAAGGTGGCCTCGAACTTGTGATCTTCCAGCCTCAGCCTTCCAAGTGGCTGGATTACAAATGGGCACCACTAAGCCTGGCTGCACCCGTGCCTTCACATGATTCATCAAAGTGGCCCACAGCTGTACACAGAGGACTCAGGCAAATGAAGACACTGCTGTGTCCAATCATTGGCGTTTTTTCCCGACCTTTATCTTTCTGAAGACTATATGTCACCCTACTCCGCCACCTCTGCTGCCTGATAAAGGTGCTCCAGTCATGACAAGGGCATGTTTTCCTCCCTGTTCCTGTCCCAAGGTTGATGTTTAAAGTCCTCTTACTTTAGAGGCTCATTACAGAAATGAAAAAGAAGTGAAGGCAGTGTTTTTATTGACAAAAGACCCACCAACAGGTCCTGCTGAGCTCAGGACTTGGATACAAATCAGAACAGTCTTGCTGCTATCTGCCCTTTCTCACTGGCAATGGTAAGCAGAGGGGCCCACACTAAATGCTCCCAACTCTTCCAGCTTACATCCTCTCCAGCACAGACAGAGCATCGAGAGAGATAGGCAGTTTGTAGTTTCTTAGCACGCAGCCAGGGAGGTCTTGGTACCTGGAGCCCTACCCTCTCCCCGCACCTCAAAACCTGTCCTTTTTCCTCATCATTTCTGAGAGATGGAGTCCAGGGAATTGTACCCCAAAATAGGGACACTTTTGTGTCGATTACTTCACATTAAAGGCAGACCCTTTGGACAGTAGTGGATGCTTCAAGCAGCGATATTCTAGTGCCCGTCTGCCCAAAGGAGGCCTGCTGAAGAAGCTCTCACCTGCTTCTTCGCTGGATTTTCTATTAATTAAACTCAGATCAACAGGGAAGGAGACTAAAGAACACAACTGCTCGTGGGCAGCTTCAGTCACAAGCTCCTGTCTGTCTCTGAGATCCACTCAGTTCCCAAAAGAACCACTACTGTCTGAGACTCACTAAAATCACTTACTATATCTCAAATGGTCTCATTCCCTTTTCACTCTCTGTCCCCCGAGCATCTGGAACTCACTGGGTTATCTGAGCAGGAACTCTCCTGAGATTGCCCTCACGCACATTACCCCCACCTGCAGCCATCCTCCTGTTGGCGTCTATCTACTGCCACTTTGTCCCTGCCTCTGGGGAGTGGGACTTTTGCTCTTGCTCTTTTAGGGGCTTTGCCTCTCTTACTGCTGACCTTACCCACTTTACCTTCCAAGCCATCCCTCCAAATTGTCACCCACAAATGTCCTTGCCACAGGGTGGTGCCTTGCCTCGGCCTCCTGGATGCTGGGATGATAGGCATGAGACACCACTCCCAGATCTTGCCTTTACGTACTCATATTGCCTTAGACCAGGAAAGGTCTGGTTAATCACTGAGGTTCTTAATGTTTGCACAAGAACTTTCCCAAGTGTCAGCCATCAAATAGTGTTCACAAGTGTACATAGAAATTGTGTTCACTTATGCTCCCTAATGTATTGTAAGATATCTGGGGAGTCTGTTTTTCAGTCGTATGGTACGCAGCAAAGGTACATGGCAACAGAAGGGGCTCAGGCCTGGCACTGTCCACACGAAAGCAATGTCTCCTTACCCACTAGGTTCATCTTGGCACTGTAGCTTCCAAAGTAGCGCTCATCCGTGTTGGGGGTGTGACATTCATACTCCCCAGCATCCCGGGCTTGCAGCTCTGTGATGTGCAGTAAGGCTGAGTTCCCCTGGATTCTCTCCACATAGATCTTCCCACCTCGGACTCGCTGGGTATAGATGGCGTAAGGGAAGGAAGAGTCCACTGTGCTAACGATCTGGACTTCACGTTCCGGAGCGGAGGGTAGGTAAATGGACCACTGGAAGTTCTGCTCAGAGGGACCCTGGAAGCCACTCACATTGCACCAAATGGTGATGTGGGAGCCCTCTGTGCGGTACAAGGGTCCTTCCTGGACGGTGACCTGTCGCTGTGCTGACACCACACCTAAGGGAAGACAGACACAACAACAACAACGTGCTTACTTTTCTGACTAAATGCAAAACAGATAGCACTCCCCTGAGAATCTGTTATTTGTGTGACATGATAGCAATATAAATAGGTTACTGGCCCTTTCCAAGGCACTCTGTGATTTATAAATATTAATTAAAACACTGTGGTAAAGCTCTGGATCTAATTTGCATACATGAGCATTTGATCGCACAAGGACGTGGCTCTGTTACTTATTCAACGCTGACCCTTGTGAATTTCATTTGGTCTCTCTGTCATTTATTCGGCAGTTTTATATCTATTTATTAATACTGCTTATAAAGTTTTTAATAAAATGAACAGGAAAAGTTGAATCCTTGGCACAAATCCAGCCAAAAACAAATAAAGGCAACCGCCTTGTAATCTGGTTGAAATTAAATGTTTTTCCCATGATTAGCAGGGCTGGCCCAAGAAAGCCACTGAGTCTTTTTTATTTGGGGGAGGGGTGGGGCAGTGCTGCATTCTTTCTTCCATCCCATCCCAAGGAGCAGCTCCTTTTCCCTGTACAAACAGAGGCCTGCAGATCCTACAATGGCTGCCAGTTTACAGGGAGTGACAGGGGTGTGAAGCAGGGCAGATTCCCACCAGCTGGCAAAGAGGGACAGTGCATAGGAAGTACTGAGCCAAGGTTAGCTGCCCTTGGGCTCTTGGCTCTGCCTGGCCCATCAAGTCCCTGCCTCTTGGTTCAGGCACAGCTCTCCAGGGTCACCTCTGCCTCTGCCTGCCCTATGTCCTTCACACTGCATCCTCTTGCAGGGGCAAAAGTTAAATCTGCAGACTCAAGATTCTCCTCCCATGACATCTGCTATGCTTTCAACAGGGTCTGAGTGTGCTCCATAAGGGTTGATATGCTGATGAGGAGAGCGAGAGCGGTGGAACCTGTGAGATGGGGCCCAGGACAAGGTCAAGAGGACAGGGGACACTGGAAGGGATCAATGTCAGCAGCTGGGATGAGTTAGCTTCCACAAGGGTGGGGTGTGTGTGTGTGTGTGCGCGCGCGCCCCACTATACGATGGTTCCTCACTCTTGCACGTTACACTTTCCAGCCAGGTCACCATCCACCATGATGTGACACACTCAAGAGGGCCCTCACCAGAAACAGAACACACAGGGCTAACCAACCATGGGCTAAAGAAATCACTTTTTAACACAAAACACTCCAGCCGGGCAGTGGTGGCGCACGCCTTTAATCCCAACACTCGGGAGACAGAGGCAGGCAGATCTCTGTGAGTTCGAGGCCAGCCTGGTCTACAAGAGCGAGTTCTAGGACAGGCTCCAAAGCCTGTTTCTCTGTAGAGAAACCCTGTCTTGAAAAATCAAAAGAAAAAAATTAAATAAATAAATAAACCAAAACACTCCGCCTTAGGATTTTGGTACAGCAATAGAAAATGGATTGCTAACTGGGCGGTGTTGGCGCATGCCATTAATCCCACTTGGGAGGCAGAGGTTGATCTCTGTGAGTTCGAAACCAGCCTGAGACCAGAGACAGAGCAAGTTCTAGGACAGCTAGGGCTACACATAGAGAAACCTTATCTTGAAAAATTTAAAAAAAAAAAAAGAAGAAGAAGAAGAGGAGGAAGGAGAACAAGGAGGAGGAGGAGGAAATGGATTGCTGTATCTACCCATTCCACTCAAACAAGGAGAGCCACCTAAGAAGTCAACACAGCTCAGACCAGATACAGCCGAGTCACCTTGGTACCCATTTTCCTCTCCAGACCTTGGTCTCATCTTACAAAAGGACTTCAGAGAGGACAATGCTGCAATGCTGGTCCTGTCACTTATCAGCTGAGACCTTGGGTAAAGCACTGAAGGCCTACAAGCCTCAGTTTCCTCACATACAAGATGAAAAAGATTGGATGTCTACAAAGCACTCAGTAAAAAGATGCTAAGTCTCAAACTAGCTGAAGCACAGGATGGACCTGGATCTGGAGACAGAACTTGGTCAATAACTGCTCAGGGACATTTCTATAGCCTCCTGTGAATGACCACATCCCAGCTGCTCACACCTACCCAACACTGAAGTCCACCCCCACGAAATCTTTCCTTTTACCCAGGAGAAACTTAGCTTAAGCAGACTCAGCTGCTACAGAGGTGGGACAACACCAATCCTAGTGGGACACAGCTCAGTCTAGCCCAGAGGGCCTTTGAACCTCAAAGCAAGCTAACCTAATCTGCAGGACAACAGACTCCCAAAGGCCAGCTATGCTAACAATAACAAGAAAATAATAAGGTTTTGGGGGATTGGGGAGATGGCTTTATTGTCCACAAAAGCATAAGGACCTGAGTTCAGATCCCCATCACCCATGTACAAGCTGACACAGAGGCACAGGCCTGTGATCCCAGTGCTGGGAAGGTGTAGACAGGTATACCAGTCTAACAGAAAAGTGAGCACCAAGCCCAGTAAGAGATCCTGTCTCAAAGGAAAAAAAGCTGAAAGCAATCAAGAAAGACATCTGAAGTTGAATGCTGGCCTCAAGTGCACACTCACACATGCGTGCACACACACACAAAGAACTGACAGCCTTAGGATGTCTCTTTTCTGAATAGAGCCAGGCAGGTGCCTCCATGAATGGACGCATCGTAACTGAGATTCCACAAAGTGCCATTCTCCTCTTGTCTTTGCTTGTCCAAAGAAAACAGCTGAGCTTCATTTCATCTGGTGCAATAGATGATAATGAGTTTAACTAGAGTGCATTCAGCTCGCAGACCTTGCACAAGCACAGATCCTATACCCCCCCACCCAAGGGTAAACAGTGTTAAGTGCCTGAGTGAGCAGGGCAACAGGGTCAGAACGAGTCGTCCAGACCAGAAGCAGATTACCATCTGTCCTGACAAACACGTTAGCCGCAGCCAGCCATGCCTGTCTATTAACCATCTCTGCCACCCCGCAGCCAGCCATGCCTGTTCATTAACCATCTCTGCCACCCCGCAGCCAGCCATGCCTGTTTATTAACCATCTCTGCCACCCCGCAGCCAGCCATACCTGTTCATTAACCATC